>JAWQFJ010004960.1:5000-29345 GCA_034096865.1 Theodoxus fluviatilis
CTCCAATGCAGCGTCCTTGACATTGCGTGCACGATGTAGAGGCATTATCGATTGTTGCTATGGTTACCAGGTCAATGGAGCAGTCGCTACAAGCTGAAAAGAGGAAGTGCCGTTGTCTGGAAGTAAGTGCAGCTCCCCAGAGGGACCCGGGATGGAACTTTCCGGGCGTGAGGTGGTTAGGGATGTCGGGTGGAACGAGGTTGAGCGAGGTATGCAGGCGTAGGAGGGTGGATAGTAGGTTCATGTAGGGAGGGATGAACTGGGATCGGGTGGACGGAGGGTGAAGGGGTGCAATCTTACAGGTGGAGCATACTAGGACTGCGGGTGGAGGCAGGTTAGGTCTCCACAGAAAACGTGGAGCGTGACGTGGTGAGGTGAGGTGGGGTGGAAGGCAGATGTGGGTGCGCAGAAATACGGGTGGCAGAATTACAATGTAAAGGATGGATGACATGGGAAAGGAGACTTATCTAGGGATGGAGTAGTATGAGATGAGCTGCAGGAGGGGTGGGTTGGATGGGGGAGGAGTAATATGGGATTCAGTGGAATAGACTGAGGTGGACTTTGGAGTGATTGGGTGGAGTGGAGCCGAGCAAAGTGGGGTGGGGTGGGGCGGGGAGTGGAGAGGTAAAGTGCATTGGGGAGGGTTGAACTAAGATGGAGAAGAATGGGGTGGATCGGTGTGTGAGAGGGATGGACGGGATGGGATGAGTTATGGGACGGGAAAGGCATGAGGACAGAGACAAAGTCGGGTGGGATGTGAGGGGGAGGGAGTCGGGCAAGTGAGGATGGGTGGGTTTGAGGGGTGCAGGGAGTTGCAGAGTGCTGGAGAGAGGAGGAATGGGGTGTGCTGAAGTAGGTTAGGTGTTCCATGTCAAAGTAACTAACAGGGAACCAAGATACAATGTCATCATCATCATCATCATCATCATCATCATCATCATCATCATCATCAATCATTATCATCATCATCATTTCCCTGCTACTCTTGATGGTGTGGATATGGCTGCAGCAGCAGCAGTTTGATGCATGCCCACACACACAGACAACACTCTCTGTAGGGACGTATACAACTGAGGCGGGTTTCCTCACAAGCAATCCTAACGCACCATTTGCGATCACAAGCAATCCTAACGCACCATTTGCGATCACAAGCAATCCTAACGCACCATTTGCGATCGTCTTGCAGGGTCAGAGGCACGTTTCCTTTCGAAAGGCATCAACCTTTTTCAGAGACGAGCGCTGGAGAGGCCCGCAGTTACTTTCTTACCTAAACGTGTCCACGCAGGCCCTGGCAGTGAGCTCTCATCTCTGGAACAGTTTGATAATTTCACAGAAAAACGCGCCTCTGTTCCCGCCAGACGTTCATGCGTGATGCGTTAAGCCGGTTCTTATCTGGCGTTAGCCAAGTCTTGGCAAATACTGGCCAAGTATTTGGTCAAAATTTGTTGGGTCTTGGCATATATTCGCTGAATATTTGGTCAAGTGTTCCGGTTCTAAATTGGGTTTCGCCAAGACTTGCAAAATAGTTACCAAGACTTGGGATATTGGCTCGACAGGTAATGCCAATAGCTATAGGACAATCTCATTTCTGAAACGGAAATTCAGCCCGAGTTTCGTCCCTTTACTTCAACCAGTTCCGGTAGACTGGTTAAAAAAAAGCTGATGTGATGATCGCTAGATCGTGGCAAAAGAATTACATTAAAGCATGCAAAAAGATTAATTAGATTAAAAACTAATCGAACATAGTCATATTAGACTGTTTTAACGTATACTTTCTGCCCAAAACCCACAGAAGATAAGTAAACAAACCTCACCGTACGTACCTAGCTGGCTAGCAGACGAACGCGATCGAACCGTAGTCACTACGCCGACAGTCGATCGAGCTAGTGTTATATAATGTTTCATGTAAAGCTCGAATGAGTAGCAGCAGATAACTGTTTAGTTCTGACTTGAATTGACAATATCGTTTCCCTGGTCTGGCGAGGACCGAAAATTCACTATCATCGAGTCGATGAGTGATCAACTTGCCCGCACTCGGCGTAATGTATATTTGTAAGATCAGGTCGAAGATGACAAGAAAATGGCATTAAAACACACACAAATTTCATTACAACTAAAATCACCGATTATATTAATAACTCACCATTTTTACACTTACAGCTAGTACTCAAACCTTACAATGCAAACAAAACACACCTGTTGGGAGTGTCCCGGTCTAGCATCAAAACTCAATGCGCGAGTGATCGTTTCGCTATCTGATCCGACATGGTAAGCTGGATAGGCCAAGAAACCAACATCTAAATCAGAGTTAGTTGATACATTTTTCTTCCTAAGGTGTCCGTGAGGAAGAAAACCACATGCTAAACTTTTTCATGTCAGAAATGAATGAAAATCAACATCGCTGTTTCCAGACATCGATTGACCGAGTTCGACTGCAGTTGCCGAATCAAACGTAAGCGCTGATCCCAAGCTCGTTTAAGTTGCTTGTGATCGTTTCGCTATCTGATCCGACAATAATGACTAAACATTGATATCAAAAGCACTATTCAAAATTTTTGGCCGGTGGTCTACCCCGCACAACTAAAATCTACGGTTAATATCATCTCCACAAGCCGAACTACGTGAATATATTCCTGCTAAGATGGATGCCCACTTCCAACACCGATCAGCGTTGTAAGGTTTGAGTACTAGCTGTAAGTGTAAAAATGGTCAGTTATTAATATAATCGGTGATTTTAGTTGAAATGAAACTTTTTGTGTGTTTTAATGCCATTTTCTTGTCATCATCGAACCGATCTTAAAAATTATACATTACGCCGAGTGCAGGCAAGTTGATCACTCATCGACTCGATGATAGTGAATTTTCGGTCCTCGCCAGACCTGGGAAACAAAATTGTCAATTCAAGCCAGAACTAAACAGTTATCTGCTGCTACTCATTCGAGCTTTACATGACACAGTACTGTTTTCCACCCCCACATACATGTACTTTGATCGATCTAGTATTCAGTGCAGACGCTTCGAGAATGCAACAGGAACGGCATGGTTCTACCTAACGCGTTGTTTTTCGACAGAGAGCGCCGAGGATAACTCCTGCAGGGTACGTTAATGAGAATGTCCTATGAACGCGATATATTCGCGAGATCCCCTCAGAGCACAATGGCAGAAATAATCTGTCGCTTCGTTTACATTTACAGCCATTGCACACTTACGGTATGGGCACGGTGCCGATCGATGCCAAATTGCAAATATCTTTCGTTTGCGAGATCTTGGCATAGGGCGCATTTATCAAGCGAGCGAGACACATCCACGGCAAAAAAACGACCAGTGGGCGCGTATGTTAGGCAAGTTGCTCGCCTCAATCAAAGATGATAGGTTACACAAAGATAGCTCATGCCGAGCTTTTGCTCTATTAAGTTACAAGACGCTCGAAAACGCAGCGCACCAAGCGGCAAGAAATATGGGGAAGTAATCACACCGCTTAGAGACATGTAAAAGTGCTTGCTTGTCGACGCGTTTCTGATGCGTTCCGATCATGTTTGTGAATAAATTTACGGTGTAATGCATAATAAAATGATTTGCTGCAATAATGGGGGTGTTTTGCCTTTGTTTTTTGTAGTTGGCTTTGTGAAATAAAAATATTTGTTTCATCGAAATGCATGCCTATAGTCTGTTTCAACATTGCTCTGTCAGTGGAAACGCTACCAAAGATTATGTGTAACCTATAATCTTTGACGCTACTGACTTCGCACGCCCGGGGAGGTATGCCAAAGATCCGGCCGCGTTAAAGCATGCAATAATATTAATTAGATTAAAAACTAATCGAAAATAGTCATATTAGACTGTGTTAACGTAAAACTTTCAACGCTATTGACAGAGCAATGTTTAAACGGACTATAGGCTCATGGACATGCGCAGAAGCATGCATTTCGATGAAACAAATATTTTTATTTCACAACTCCTGCTACAAAAAACAAAGCCAAAACACCCCCATTATTACAGCAAATCATTTTATTACACATTACACCGTAAATTTATTCACAAACATGATCGGAACGCATCAGAAACGCGTCGACAAACATTCCCTTTTACATGTCTCTAAGAGGTGTGAATACTTCCCCATATTTCTTGCCGCTTGGTGCGCAACGTGTCTCGATCCTCACAACAGTGAGCTAATGAACTATCTTTGTGTAACCTTTAATCTTTGCCTCAATGATTCGAGGGGAGCGAGACGCACCTACGGCTAATGAGCTAGAAACGTAGGCAATGCCTAGCCCTCGAGATTCTCTCGAGATTCTACGCCTAACAAACGCGCCCTTTGTTTCGTCAAGCTATTAAGAAGCTAAAGATTTGCCAAGACTTGGCGCAATAGTTGCCGAATTTTTGCCGAATGTTTGCCAATAAGTAATTTGCCAAGACTTGGTGAATATTAGCCAAGATTTATATGTCAACTAAGAACAGGCATTAAGGTCGCACACCATGAGACAGAAACACGCACTGCCTCTATCTCACATCCATAATTCTTTTGGTTTCACCTGAGGTGTTCGCGCATAGTGAGACTTGTTTTAGCGAAAGAAATCAAATTGACTCCCTCCATCACCATACATGGTTATTCTCGTTATCGTTGGAGATGTCTTCTCCACAACAATGGCGTCAGTCAGTGACGATATAATTGGGGAACGAATGGATGGAGTGTTACGGTGTAACAGCCTTTGTGGGCAATGTAAGGCCATTGGTCACTGAATCGGTGAAACTATCTAGAGTTAGTGCAAATCAAGTCACGGTGTCCCTATTTACTCTTCTCTTACGAATGTAGTAGGGAGACGATATAATTTGTTACCGCTGCTATTGCGATCATCTTGCAGGAGAATGAAAACAAGACCCAGACAGGCGCACTGGGTGCACAAATGGCTGCAGAAGAGACATGAGCTAGCTGTTTTGATTCTTCACTTCGCGAACCACTTGCCCACATGATAAGCCATTAAGTATAACGCATGCCTGTGCCCCCGCAGATCTTCATATTGTAACTTAAATCGACGCATTTCTCGATTTGAATAATATAGCAATCTAAATAAACGACTGATGTATTCTACATAGAGCTCTGAGAATTCAACACTGTCGTTTCACTATGGTTTCTATGTATGTGTATCAGTAACTTCACTAATAAGTGTTTTCCACCTGAACCAAGAATGACTATGGCAGACATGGTGTGGCTGACGGGTAGATATGGTGCAGGGAAATACTGAGGAAATAGCACAGGTCCTGAGCAGTGAACTCAGTTTTGGGAAGAGCATGATTCTGGGCATCGCCACTGTGTAGGGCAGGGACGGACGGGTAGGACAAAACTGACCTACTTATGACCAGCTGAGTGGAGTGTGAGAATGAGCGATCGATCGATTTAGCGATTTAATGGGAGAGTGGGCGAGCAGGCGAGCGGGCGAGCGGGCGAGCGAGCGGGCGAGCGAGCGGATGAGCTAGCGGGCGAGCGGGCGAGCGAGCGAGCGAGTGGGAGAGTGAGCGAGCGAGCGAGTGAACGAACTTACTGGTTTATTGTTCAGGCCTGCGGCCCATCACAATGGTAACAACAAAATGTGAAATTGTATCAATATATTAGGTGGATTTCTTTATCTTGTTATGACTAAATAGTCTTAAGTAATATCATGAGAGATTATATGAATGCTTTAGAATACAGAGTTCTGCTCATTCAAGAAAAAAAAATCAGTTTGCAAATATATGGACATTGCTTCCTTCCTTCTCTTAAATGCATGATAAAGATAAGTAGCGATCCCTCTTATCACACCTGTATCACTTTCTGTGAATAAATGTACACAAGGGTCGTCTTTACCATACACAAATAGTAAAACGTACTTAACCCTTAGATTATACAGAGCTGGGCAACGTAATAGAACAAGCTTTTCATCTTCATCTCTGCAGTTGGGACACAAGGTATCAAGGACATCTTGACAATACCTATTATTGTGAATATAGAGATCGCTATTTCTCAACACGATTCGGATCATGTTATCTCTAAATACGTTTTTGTCCAACACTGAAAGACACGTTTCTGCTCCGAAAATTAGCTAGTTGGTT
The DNA here is from genome assembly GCA_034096865.1 of Theodoxus fluviatilis. Lineage (NCBI taxonomy): Eukaryota > Metazoa > Mollusca > Gastropoda > Cycloneritida > Neritidae > Theodoxus > Theodoxus fluviatilis. The sequence continues at coordinate 11,088 of JAWQFJ010004960.1, forward strand.
GGTATACAGTGTAACGTGAGCTCGTGTGTAACTTTTGCCACCACTGTTGTGTGAACTCTTCCACGAGGCGTTCTCTCAGAACTTGTAAAAAGTCATGTTCGTTGATTACCGTCTGCTGTGTCCATTCCTCCAACATATCATACTCGTTCAGGATGTGTTTGGTCTTTGACGCCCAGTTATTGTTCTCAATAGATTTCAACATATACGAGTATACCACACGTGGGAATCTCCCTTCCTCCATTTTAACTACTTTCAACCAGTACTTTACTGATCTCAGTATTGCATTGATGTACAGAGGATATCCACCTGTCTCTTCATAAACTAACACATTAGGTTTTCTTTGGCTGACATTTAGGTATTGTTTCAGTATTGATGTATGAACGGTTTCAATCACCTCACAATCATCGACACCCCATAACTCCGAAACTTACAGAAGCATTGAGCGAGCGAGAGAGAGACCTGGTGAGGAGCTAGCTGGCCGGCTTGCTCGCTTGCTTATGTTCATTCCCTGCAGCCGACGACCCTTTGCTTGCAAAGTTGTTGTGGGATGCAGTGGGAAAGAACATGGGTGGTTCGGAAGGTGGATCGGAGAAGGGGCTGGGGGAGGGTGGGTGGTGGAAAAAGCTCAAGTGAGATGATCAGAACAGAGGATGCTTGAAGTAGCTTCAGAGCTGCGTGCGTTGTGCGAAAGCAACCCTACAGGATTGAATGCAGAGGGCGCGACGTGCCTGGCGCTTCGATTTATCAGATCGATTCTCCAGAGAACTCTGCTACTAACTGCGCAGTTTGGAGGCTATGTATTGTGTCGGTCGATAACGAGAGACTTGAAGCCACAAATTAATTTCTCTTCGTGGGGAAAATACTAAAAACCGCTGTTGTGTTCATCACAAAAATATCGTTGGTCTGTGAACCAGTTTTTTGCTTGCAGTTACAATAGTTTCTTTCACTTCGATGAAAACACACGCCGGCTTACAGTTTGCGCTGTTGCTCTTGACGCGGAACATTCCAGACTGATGGAGATGTACTGGCCTCACCCTCATTTTCGCGCGACTCGATGCAAAAAATCGAAGTTGACACCGATTCTGCTTGATGCATGGCAAGCGGCCCGTCCGCTCTGCCGTCTCTACCAGTGGCTCACTGAACGCGTCAGGGCAAGTCTCCAAAGCTTTCGTGCGTCATACGGACTATCTACCATCTTGAAGGTTTCGAATCTTCGACTGTTTCTTCTCGTGTGTGTCATGTGCAGTGAGGCTGGCTGGCATTTTTTTCATTCATTCGTCTCTTTCCTCTGTCGATTTTGAAAGACAACAGTAGCGTTAAACACTGCTGCTTTTTCCTCATCTGAATCTCCGGCGTCGTGTCTCCAGGACTCCGATGATGACATCGGCAAACAACTGTGGTTGCACTTCCATATAAGGATCCCTTCTGTCTGCCTTAATGTATGTATGCGGTGGTTCACCACTCCATGGAAAAGTATTGCCGTGCCACTCAATGCACTTGCCACATCATTGCAGCTCTTGAGTTGGAGTCAACAGAAACCAGACCACGAGATGGTCTGAGACTGGCAGAGCAGTGAGCGTGTCTCCAACTCTCCGGGGCATCAAACGGGGATTCCGCACTCTTTTGCTCGTGGTCTCCCAGGCATCTCCATAACTACTCAGCTCTAGCCAGCCTCGCTGTCTTCTCTATGGACTCAGCCTTGCTCTGCGCGGCACAGAGACTTCTGCAACGCCATGCTGCTGGCCTGCAGTCGCAGTCAGTGTTTGATGTGGAGAAAGCCTCCAAGAACACTTTGTGTCTGTGATTTGAATCCGACAGAAACGATGGACTAAGAGGTCTCTACGAACTGTTACTACAGGTTTTCAGGGCTTTTGCTTGATCTTGCTTTTACTTTTAAAATCGGAATGTAGCACCGACAGCAGAATTTTCTTACCATACTCACTGAAAAACTACGTGTCCTAGTAACCCAGCCTGTACCGCAGCTTCGATGAATGATTCTTACAGAAGCAAGAATGAGTTTCGGGAGTTCGCCACATTTTGATGTGAAGAGACAAGAGCATCGTCTTTGTTAACCTTGTGAATCAGGAGAGCGATCCTTGTTCAACTGTCTCCAAGAGTGCTTTTGAATGGCACTTTTTGGAAAAGCATTTCAATCTTCCTCGGTTGGCTTGAACGTGAAGTATGACGAGAAGAAAAGAAGCGGGCGCCCTTCACCTGTTCACTGAACTCTCTTGTTCCTGAGAGGGCATCACCACGTGTCGGAATTCAGTCGCTGCCTCTGAACCAGTTCAATGATGGGGCCAGCCAGAGCAAGTCATCGTGGGTTTATAAGCACCCTCATGTGTGCAAGAGCAAAGAGCATCTCCCTAAAGGTCCTTGTTGGGCGCAATGCCCTAAACTCGGCTGACCAAGTAAACTGGATTGTTGCGCACATCGCCGTTTCGCTGGTATATAAGAGAGGCAGCATTGCTTGCCGACATTCATGGTCTGTATTTCTAAGAATGAGTGTTTTGCTTGCAAAACCGAAAACAATGGCCGACATCGGCATATAGAACTGTATGTTTAAATCTAAACGCCACTACCGTCGAACCAGCCAATTGGGACCCAGAACGCACTCGCACACGGCTCGTACACAAACGCTTTGTTGTATTCCGAATTTTGTACTTCTTTTAATCAATAAAGACGGGAGGCTAATAAATAAACTCGTAGAATTTACTAAGATACTACTTACAGTGTAACTGAACGTGTCGTTTGCCCTCCACATGGCGCCCGACAATTTCCCCGCCTCGCATGCGAGCATAACTCGTCATCCAATGACAGAATTCAGAACAAAGGCAAAACCAAGTGATAACAAGAAGGGCAAAGCCCATACGACTCACATGCTTGACCTTGACCTTTATATGACCTTGCCCTTCAGGTGACCTTCAAGGTCAAGGTCAAACAACTAAACCTACCAATGACATCATACACAAAGAAATGCTTTACACATTTTTCCTACCAAAATACATGTGACCTTGACTCAAGGTCAAGGTCATCCAAGGTCATGCAACACAAAGCTGTTAATTCAAGACATAGGAAGCACAATGGTGCTTATTGGCACTTTCTACCATGAGATATAGTCACTTTTAGTGGTTCACTACCCCATTTTGGTCACATTTCATAAGGGTCAAAGTGACCTTGACCTTGATGATATGTGAACAAATGTGTCTCATGATAAAAGTATAACATGTGCCCCACATAATTATTAAGTTTGAAACAGTTATCTTCCATAGTTCAGGGTCAAGGTCACTTCAAAATATGTATACAATCCAACTTTGAAGAGCTCCTGTGACCTTGACCTTGAAGCAAGGTCAACCAAACTGGTATCAAAAGATAGGGCTTGCTTTGACCTATATACCACTTGTAGCTAAGGTTGCCATTCTCAATAACGTGGGAGAAAATTGGGAAAATGTGAAAAATGACTGTTTTTGAGACCACATTTATGGCTCCTGTGACCTTGACCTTAAAGCAAGGTCAAGTCACTATGTATGTTTTTTGAGAACTTGTCATCATACACCATCATGCCACATTTGGTGTTGATAGACTTAATAGTGTCCGAGAAAAATCCAACGTTTAATTTTTTACGCCCGGACGGACGGACGGACGACATGGGTGAGTACATAAACTCACTTTTGCTTCGCATGTGAGTCAAAAACGCGATAACACATCTTTCCCTCTTAGATTTTGCAACGTTTCCAGAGATTCTTCACGGCTTCAAAGCTGCACAAAGAAGACGCGGAGGTTCAGATAAGTACATCATGGGCCCAGACGCAGAGAAGATTCTGACGTCATTTCAACTGTCTGAAGAACAAGGGAAAGTCTACGCGACTGTTCTAGAGAAATTTGATGACTACTTCATTCCCCAAGTAAACGTAATACATGAAAGGGCCAGGTTGCACTCGCGCAACCAGATGCAGGGGGAGACCATAGAAGCCTAGGTGAGAGATTTGTATGATCTGGCAAAGCTAGCACAGATACAGAGTAAAGATGAAGCAATCAGAGATCGTCTTGTCCTTGGAGTTCTTGATCGCAAGCTCTTTGAAAAGCTCCAACTGATACCAACACTAACACTCCAAGATGCCATCTCTGCAGTACTGCAGTATGAGCAAGTAAAGACACAGCTCACAGAACAACGCCAGACCATTGATGCAGTCCACAGCGGCAGAGGGGACGGTGGTGGCCATCACAGCGACGGTCGGCGCAGCAGTTACAACGGTAGTCGAGGTGACAGATCCGGCAGTCATCCACAGGGCGGCGGCTCTGGCCATAGGGGGGGGGGGGGGGGGGGGCGGTCAGCAGAACCAACATGCCAGTGACAGTTCACGCAACCGTGGTAATCGACACTTCTCGCAGAGAGGAAGAGGAGTTTACTCATCATCATGCTGAAGATGTGGTCGTCACCATAGCAACACAGAAACCTGTCCTGCACAGGGGAAAAGGTGCAGAAACTGTTCAAAGCTAAACCACTTCGCAGCAGTATGCAGAAGCAAATTGATGCACATGGTGGAAGAGCACCACTACGACTACCAGTATGAAGAAAGAGGAGGAGAAGAAGAGGACGAAGTACACAGCGTGGCACAAGAAGAAAGCTTCATTGGGCCAGTGAACAGTGGGACCAGCAACGAAACACCGTGGACTACAGTCTTGACAGTTGAAAACAGCAAAATCACGTTCAAAATCGACACAGGGGCCGACGTGAGCGTCATTTCGGCAGCCCAGTACAACAAAATGAGTCCACGACCACAGCTACAGAACTCTAACACTATTCTGCGCAGGGCTGGCGGCGTGATGAAGTGCCTGGGACAGTTTGAAGCAGTCACCAGAGTCCACGATAAGCCATTCCTACTTCAGATCTTCGTCGTGAATTCGAAGACCGGAAAATCTTCTCAGCCGAGAAGCGGCAACAAGGATGGGTCTCGTAAAAAGAATTGACATAATCGACAGGCTACCCTTCGGTGCACTGGATGCGAAACCAGTCGACTGCACCCCAGTGAAAATATTGCTGAGACGATGTACAACCTTACAGCCTACACACAGTGCGCAGAATGCCAATACCACTATTGGAGAAAGTTAACAAAGAGTTGGCCAGGATAGAAGCCAAAGCATCATAGAAGCAGTGACTGAACCTACAGACTGGTGCGCTCCCATCGTACCAGTACTGAAAAAGTCCAGTGACGTGAGGATTTGCACAGATTTCAAGAAACTCAATCTGGCTGTGAAGCGGGAGAGGTACATCCTTCCAACCCTCGACGACATTCTGCACAAGCTATCGGGGTCCGCGTTCTTCAGCAAGCTCGACGCGTCTTCAGGCTTCTGGCAGTTGCCTCTCGACCCTTCTCGACAGCGAAGCTCGCCACGTTCATAACCCCAACATCCGGGAGATATTTCTACAAGAGACCCCCCATTTGGAATATCCTCAGCGCCTGAGATTTTTCAACGCACAGTAGAAAACGTCTTGAAGGATCAGAGCAACGTCGTCTGCTTCTTTGACGACATCCTCGTCTACAGCGAAGACGAGCTGTCCCATGAGCGCCACCTGGGCAGCATAGGCAATGTCACGCAACAAATAAAATATGTAATTTTGAGCGAGACATAAACATACTCATAGGGCAGAAAAAAACGTCACATGTTTACGGAACCCCCACAAGGCTTGGTGTACTGCATTTAACTTACAGAGCCGAAGCCCTGCATAGGACAGACGGGGGTGGGGGTGTAAAATCACAGGCGGGGACTGAACCTGCGACCTTTCGGTTAGCGCCCGAAATGCTAGAAAGAATGACAGACTGCTGGAAGCTTGTTGTGCATGCATTGAGGGCAAGATGGCGTCTCCCTGACTGACCTTGGAACAAAATGTGCTGCAGAGAGTCTTTTCTCCCCAGTAGCGATACCGAGGCTGCCAAGGTGAGAGAGAAGAGATCGGGTTTGTTTGGGAGCTTATGATATGCTTTGTGAGCCAGCTTTCCAGTGGATGAATCGATTGTACTGACTGCATAAACTATTTACTACTTAGTATAGGATGACCTTTCATCACATGCAAAACATTATCCAGCCTGTAGCCACACAAAGTCTGTAGAGTGAATGAAAGCATGGTGGTTTCGTGAAATACTAAATACGTCAGTTTATGCTTTTGCATGTGTTTGAATTCTTAAATTAGTCAACTCTATTCATTAATGCATCTATGCATCCACAATCCATTCATGTATCCATCCGTTCGTTGATCCGTCCGTTCATGCATCCATCCATCATGCATCCATCCGTGCTTGCATCCATCCATCTGTGCATGCATCCATCCATCCATCCGTGCATTCGTCCATCCATATATCCGTGCGTGCATCCATCCATCCGTGCATGCATCCATCCATCCGTGCGTGCATGCATCCATCCATCCGTGCATGCATCCATCCATCCGTGCGTGCATGCATCCATCCGTGCGTGCATCCATCCATCCATCCGTGCGTGCGTCCATCCATCCGTGCATGCATCCATCCATCCGTGCGTGCATCCATCCGTGCGTGCATCCATCCATCCATCCGTGCGTGCATCCATCCGTGCGTGCATCCATCCGTGCATGCATCCATCCATTCGTGCGTGCATCCATCCGTGCATGCATCCATCCGTGCGTGCATCCATCCATCCATCCGTGCGTGCGTCCATCCATCCGTGCATGCATCCATCCATCCGTGCATGCGTCCATCCATCCGTGCGTGCATCCATCCATCCGTGCATCCATCCATATATCCGTGCGTGCATCCATCCGTGCATGCATCCATCCATATATCCGTGCGTGCATCCATCCGTGCGTGCATCCATCCGTGCGTGCATCCATCCATATATCCGTGCGTGCATCCATCCGTGCATGCATCCATCCGTGCGTGCATCCATCCATCCGTGCGTGCATCCATCCATATATCCGTGCGTGCATGCATCCATCCGTGCGTGCATCCATCCACATATCCGTGCGTGCATCCATCCGTGCATGCATCCATCCGTGCATGCATCCATCCGTGCGTGCATCCATCCATCCGTGCGTGCATCCATCCATCCGTGCGTGCATCCATCCGTGCGTGCATCCATCCATCCGTGCGTGCATCCATCCGTGCATGCATCCATCCGTGCGTGCATCCATCCATCCGTGCGTGCATCCATCCATCCGTGCGTGCATCCATCCGTGCATGCATCCATCCGTGCGTGCATCCATCCATCCGTGCGTGCATCCATCCGTGCATCCATCCATCCGTGCATGCATGCATCCATCCGTGCGTGCATCCATCCATCCGTGCATGCATCCATCCATCCGTGCATGCATCCATCCATCCGTGCGTGCATCCATCCATATATCCGTGCATGCATCCATCCATCCGTGCGTGCATCCATCCATCCGTGCATCCATCCATATATCCGTGCATGCATCCATCCATCCGTGCGTGCATCCATCCATCCGTGCGTGCATCCATCCGTGCGTGCATCCATCCGTATATCCGTGCATGCATCCATCCATCCGTGCATGCATCCATCCGTGCATGCATCCATCCATCCGTGCATGCATCCATCCGTGCGTGCATCCATCCGTGCGTGCATCCATCCATATATCCGTGCATGCATCCATCCATCCGTGCATCCATCCATCCGTGCATGCATCCATCCATCCGTGCGTGCATCCATCCATCCGTGCGTGCATGCATCCATCCGTGCGTGCATCCATCCGTGCGTGCATCCATCCATCCGTGCGTGCATCCATCCATCCGTGCATCCATCCATATATCCGTGCATGCATCCATCCGTGCGTGCATGCATCCATCCGTGCATGCATCCATCCATCCGTGCATCCATCCATATATCCGTGCATGCATCCATCCATCCGTGCGTGCATCCATCCATCCGTGCGTGCATCCATCCGTGCGTGCATCCATCCATCCGTGCGTGCATCCATCCATATATCCGTGCATGCATCCATCCATCCGTGCATGCATCCATCCGTGCATGCATCCATCCATCCGTGCATGCATCCATCCGTGCATGCATCCATCCGTGCATGCATCCATCCATCCGTGCATGCATCCATCCGTGCGTGCATCCATCCGTGCGTGCATCCATCCGTGCATGCATCCATCCGTGCATGCATCCATCCGTGCATGCATCCATCCATCCGTGCATGCATCCATCCGTGCGTGCATCCATCCGTGCGTGCATCCATCCATCCGTGCATGCATCCATCCGTGCATCCATCCATCCGTGCATGCATCCATCCATCCGTGCATGCATCCATCCGTGCATGCATCCATCCGTGCGTGCATCCATCCGTGCATTCGTCCATCCGTGCATGCATCCATCCATCCGTGCGTGCATGCATCCATCCGTGCATGCATCCATCCATCCGTGCATGCATCCATCCATCCGTGCATCCATCCATCCGTGCATGCATCCATCCGTGCATGCATCCATCCATCCGTGCGTGCATGCATCCATCCGTGCATGCATCCATCCGTGCGTGCATCCATCCATCCGTGCATGCATCCATCCGTGCATGCATCCATCCGTGCGTGCATCCATCCATCCGTGCATGCATCCATCCGTGCATGCATCCATCCATCCGTGCGTGCATGCATCCATCCGTGCATGCATCCATCCGTGCGTGCATCCATCCGTGCATGCATCCATCCATCCGTGCGTGCATGCATCCATCCGTGCATGCATCCATCCGTGCATCCATCCATCCGTGCATGCATCCATCCGTGCATGCATCCATCCGTGCGTGCATCCATCCATCCATCCGTGCGTGCATCCATCCATCCGTGCGTGCATGCATCCGTGCATGCATCCATCCGTGCGTGCATCCATCCATCCGTGCGTGCATCCATCCGTGCATGCATCCATCCGTGCATGCATCCATCCGTGCGTGCATCCATCCGTGCATGCATCCATCCGTGCATGCATCCATCCGTGCGTGCATCCATCCATATATCCGTGCGTGCATCCATCCGTGCATGCATCCATCCGTGCATGCATCCATCCGTGCATTCGTCCATCCGTGCATGCATCCATCCATCCGTGCGTGCATGCATCCATCCGTGCGTGCATCCATCCATCCGTGCGTGCATCCATCCGTGCGTGCATCCATCCATGCATGCATCCATCCGTGCATGCATCCATCCGTGCGTGCATCCATCCGTGCATGCATCCATCCGTGCATGCATCCATCCATCCGTGCATTCGTCCATCCGTGCATGCATCCATCCATCCGTGCGTCATCCATCCGTGCATGCATCCATCCGTGCGTGCATCCATCCGTGCATGCATCCATCCGTGCGTGCATCCATCCGTGCGTCATCCATCCGTGCATGGATCCATCCGTGCGTGCATCCATCCGTGCGTGCATGCATCCATCCGTGCGTGCATCCATCCATCCGTGCGTGCATGCATCCATCCGTGCATGCATCCATCCATCCGTGCATGCATCCATCCATCCGTGCGTGCATGCATCCATCCATCCGTGCATGCATCCATCCGTGCGTGCATGCATCCATCCATCCGTGCATCCATCCATCCGTGCGTGCATGCATCCATCCATCCATGCATGCATCCATCCATCCGTGCATGCATCCATCCGTGCGTGCATCCATCCATCCGTGCATGCATCCATCCATCCGTGCGTGCATGCATCCATCCGTGCGTGCATGCATCCATCCGTGCATGCATCCATCCATCCGTGCGTGCATGCATCCATCCGTGCGTGCATGCATCCATCCGTGCGTGCATCCATCCATCCGTGCGTGCATGCATCCATCCATCCGTGCGTGCCTGCATCCATCCGTGCGTGCATGCATCCATCCGTGCATGCATCCATCCATCCGTGCGTGCATGCATCCATCCATCCGTGCGTGCATGCGTCCATCCATATATCCGTGCGTGCATGCATCCATCCGTGCATGCATCCATCCATCCGTGCGTGCATGCATCCATCCATCCGTGCGTGCATGCGTCCATCCATCCGTGCATGCATCCATCCGTGCGTGCATCCATCCATCCGTGCGTGCATGCATCCATCCATCCGTGCGTGCATGCATCCATCCGTGCGTGCATGCATCCATCCGTGCATGCATCCATCCATCCGTGCGTGCATGCATCCATCCATCCGTGCGTGCATGCATCCATCCATCCGTGCGTGCATGCATCCATCCGTGCATGCATCCATCCATCCGTGCGTGCATGCATCCATCCATCCGTGCGTGCATGCGTCCATCCATCCGTGTATGCATCCATCCATCCGTGCGTGCATGCATCCATCCGTGCGTGCATCCATCCATCCGTGCATGCATCCATCCATCCGTGCGTGCATGCATCCTTCCGTGCGTGCATGCATCCATCCGTGCATGCATCCATCCATCCGTGCGTGCATGCATCCATCCGTGCATGCATCCATCCATCCGTGCGTGCATGCATCCATCCATCCGTGCGTGCATGCATCCATCCATCCGTGCATGCATCCATCCATCCGTGCATGCATCCATCCATCCGTGCATGCATCCATCCATCCGTGCGTGCGAGCGTCCATCCGTGCATGCATCCATCCATCCGTGCATGCATCCATCCATCCGTGCATGCATCCATCCATCTGTGCGTGCATGCATCCATCCGTGCATGCATCCATCCATCCGTGCGTGCATCCATCCATCCGTGCATGCATCCATCCATCCGTGCGTGCATGCATCCATCCATCTGTGCGTGCATGCATCCATCCATCCATCCATTCATCACAAACTACGCTAGTGGACTAGTGTAGAACATTTCCTCCTCGTTTCGTCGTGACTAGATGTAGGGCAGCACTGGAGCTGTCTACACGTAGAGATGAATCGCCGTGAGGACACTTCTAGAATACTTTCTTGTTGGTTGGCGCTTCCAAAGCGAGAAAACCCCGTGTTTCCATGAAACTGCTGACCTCTCTAAGAGGTTGTTCCTTTCCTCCTCTAAGAGTGGATGTCGCATCGATAGCCGTGTGTTTGCTGTGAACATTTAAGCATTATTAATCATAAGAATGTTTCATCGTCTCAGAGAGAACGAGCACGCGAATTTGGAAAAATGATATTTTACCAATACTTGCCAACACAAGGAAAACTCTTTGACTAACTATTTGTAGAATGATTTCAATCATTTTAATGGGCGGTGGTTTTAGATTATTCAGACAGGCGTTTTTAATATTTTTTTCTAACAAAGTACTGTTGATCTGCTTTTTAAGTGTGCAGGTTTATTTTTGACGACTTTGTATTTGAAACGAAAATCGTACAATATTGCAAGAGTTTATTTCCTGACTTGTGCTTAGTGTGTTCATGTGATGACGTCTGTTTTAGTATGTCACATAAATTTGTGTTTTCGTAGATGTACTGTTATATGCAATAACACGATAGATATTATCGAATTTGCATTCTAGAGTTTTTTAAATAACATGAAATCACGATTCTTTTTAATACGGGAAAGAATTTTTATTGGTCCGGGAAAGGATATTTTATTTTGCATTAAGACATTACAGACGGAGACTATATTGAATAAAATGTAAAACCTCATTCTTATTTTATTTGCTTTTTTCTGCATGGCTGTTGATACTGGTGGCGGTGATGATGCTAAACCTGCTGCTGCTGCTGCTAGTATTGACAACGATAATGACAACAAAACCGACGACAGCGACAACAACGATGACATGGACGATAATGACGATGATGACGAAGAAAGTTTTCGTTATATCTGCTTTAGTAGAATATGCAAGGCCCTTGATCACGAAAACCACCAGGAGTGGTTGGACCCAGAGCAGGCAAAGAATTTCCAATTGTTTTGTCTTCTACGTTCCCCTGTGGGTTCGGGGTAAGAATTGACCCACCGCGTCTCCCTATGCGATTCGTAAGAGGCGAATAACTAGGGACACCGTGACTGGATTACGTTTACTCTAAACTGTTCTAGTGATCTTCGTTCTTGATGGCCTTAAATAGCCCACAAAGGCTGATAGGCCTAAAACACTCTCCATCCATTCACTGATCCGATGCTGACAGCCGACGACAAACGCACTGACAGTGCTATGACTGACGGCCAGGCACCAGCTCCCCATCCGACACTGGGGGGTGGGGGGTTGGGATGCATTCCCACCCAAGGGCCCTATGTGGGTTGAAGATGAGAATTCTTAACACTTTATTTAGGGAGAAAAATGACACTTTAGAGATCTGTCTCTCTGTCTGTCTCTCTCTGTCTCTCTCTCTGTCTCCCTCTCTCTCTCTCTCTCTCTCTCTCTCTCTCTCTCTCTCTGTCTCTCTCTGTCTCTCTCTGTCTCTCTCTGTCTCTCTCTGTCTCTCTCTGTCTCTCTCTCTTCCCTCTGTCTCTCTCTCTCTCCCCTCTTTCTCTCTCTCCCCTCTTTCTCTCTCTCCCCTCTTTCTCTCTCTCCCCTCTTTCTCTCTCCCCTCTCTCTCTCCCCACTCTCTTCCCCCCTCCCCCTTTTTCGTTCTCTCTTCTCTTTTCTCTCTCTCCTCTCTCTCTCTCTCCTCTCCTCTCTCTCTCCTATCCTCTCTCTCTCTCTCTCTCTCTCTCTCTCTCTCTCTCTCCTCTCTCTTCTCTCTCTCTCTTCTCTCTCTCTCTCTCTCTCTTCTCTCTCTCTATCTCTCTCTCTATATATATATATATCTTTCTCTCTTCTCTCTTCTCTCTCTCTTCTCTCTCTCTCTTCTCTCTCTCTCTTCTCTCTCTCTCTCTCTTCTCTCTCTTCTCTCTCTCTCTTATATATCTCTCTCTCTTCTCACTCTCTCTCTCTTCTCTCTCTCTCTTCTCTCTCTCTCTTCTCTCTCTCTCTTCTCTCTCTCTTCTCTCTCTCTCTTCTCTCTCTCTTATCTCTCTCTCTCTCTTCTCACTCTCTCTCTCTTCTCTCTCTCTCTTCTCTCTCTCTCTTCTCTCTCTCTCTTCTCTCTCTGTCTTCTCTCTCTATCTCTCTTATCTCTCTCTCTTCTCTCTCTCTCTCTCTCTCTCTCTCTCTCTCTCTCTCTCTTCTCTCTCTCTCGCGCGCGCGCGTTTCGTAAGGGGCGAATGACTAGGGAAATGTCTTGACACGCACTTATTCTAACAAGTTATGTTTTTCGTGATTATTGGCCTTAAACAGCCTACACAGGCCGTACAATTTCATGCATGCATTCACTCCCAACGCGATTCGTAAAGGGCGAATTACTAGTGACATCGTAACTTGATTCGTGCACACTCAGAAACATTCTAGTGATTTTGTTTCGTGCTTAATGGCCTTACATAGCCTACAAAGGCTGATAAGTCGTAACACTCTAAAATCCAAACATGTCTGATTCACTGCTGCATGAAAGAGTAAATGAGACAACAGAGCCCCACCACTGCCCTCACAAGTACCCGCTTTTACTCCTGGGTCAGGAGAGGCAATGCGAGTGAAGCAGTTTGCCCAAGGATGCGGCTCCAGGATCCGAGCAGCTTGGAACTCCGCCGTGGCGGGTCGCAAGACAGAGGGACAAGCGCCCTGACCACTGCACGAATGTCCTGACCATGAAAGACAAATCGATTCATCTCTATACATACATGCTCTTCTCTTTCTTACCTTCTGAAATAAGCCAGGTGACTCTAGCTTTGAAATGTGCACAAGAAAGAGAAATGTGCCTACATTTATGTGAAAGGCAGACCGCCGGATTAAGGAAGACAAAACAAAAAAATGATCACAAAGATCACTGGGAGGAGTTGGAATCACTGTGAGGTGTTGGAATCACTGGGAGGTGTTGGACACACTGGGAGGAGGTGGAATCACTGGGAGGTGTTGGAAACACTGGAAGGTGTTGGAATCACTGGGAGGTGTTGGATTCACTGTGAGGAGTTGGATTCACTGTGAGGACTTGGACACACTGGGATGTATTGGAATCACTGTGAGGTGTTGGAAACACTGGGAGGTGTTGGAATCACTGGGAGGTGTTGGAATCTCTGGGAGGTGTTGGAATCTCTGGGAGGTGTTGGACACACTGGGAGGTGTTGGAATCACTGGGAGGTGTTGGAATCACTGGGAGGTGTTGGAATCACTGGGAGGAGTTGGAATCACTGGGAGGTGTTGGAATCACTGGGAGGTGTTGGAATCACTGGGAGGTGTTGGAATCACTGGGAGGTGTTGGAAACACTGGGAGGTGTTGGAATCACTGGGAGGTGTTGGAATCACTGGGAGATGTTGGAATCACTGGGAGGTGTTGGAATCTCTGGGAGGTGTTGGAAACACTGGGAGGTGTTGGAATCACTGGGAGGAGTTGGAAACACTGTGAGGTGTTGGAATCACTGTGAGGTGTTGGAATCACTGGAATGTGTTGGAATCTCTGGGAGGTGTTGGAAACACTGGGAGGTGTTGGAATCACTGGGAAGTGTTGGAATCACTGGGAGGAGTTGGAATCACTGTGAGGTGTTGGAATCACTGGGAGGTGTTGGAATCTCTGGGAGGTGTTGGAATCACTGGGAGGTGTTGGAATCACTGTGAGGTGTTGGAATCACTGGGAGGTGTTGGAATCACTGGTTTAGTGTAGAATCAAACGTTTCGGGTGCAACCCTTCTTCAGTGATTCCAACACCTCAGTGACCTTTGAGATCATAATTTGTTGTATCTACATTTAGCTTGGCCATACGACGGGGACTGTCCTGCCTACTTCGGCACCGGAACCTGGACTGGTGGTTTCTAAAGACGTGCAGCCACAACGTTCATTTCATCACCAGTAGTGGGCTGCATATGAGCCTACTACACGGTAGTGGGCCACTAAATCGGAAATTCCCCACTAAATTGCGAAGGAAGGTCTGCATGAAAGCTCACTACGCGTAGTTACCTCCTAAGTTTGCCACTAAACGACCCAAAATGTAGTGGTGCTCTGTATCAGCACTACACGGCTAAGTAACCTACTTTATGCGATATTCAATGGCGGACCTCTCTCTCGGTTCGCACACAAAACGCTGTATCATGGGATACTAGCAACCCATCCAAAGAAAATGTAAGCCATGAACAGCATTAATTTATCAAAGCTGTATGTTGAATGCATCACTAGGTCGTTAAAGCGCGAATATTTTACAAATGGGAATGGAGGTCAACGCGTTTTTAAAGCTAAGGCGCCAAGCCTCCCGCACCAGCACTAGGGGGTGAGAAAGCGGCCTTGCGCGCTTATCAGCCACAAGCACAGATAGCCGTCCCCTACACCCCCTGCCTGACCCCCCACCAGGAAGGACGAGAGGGGAGATGAGGGGTTTCAGCCCTCCCCTTTGATTCTACGCATGCGCATTAGATGGGATATCCCGGATAAAAATAATTTTTTTATCTGGGTCAGTTACTTCGTTGTAGCGACCAAGTATGCTCTCATGCAGACCTTGCTGTGGTAGTGGGAAACAACTCAAATCTGTTAACAACGAAGTAGACAACTACGACGTAGTTACCCCATAAAATAGTAGGTTCATATGCAGCCCACCACAGCCCCCTGTGGGTTGCGGGTCAGAGTAGACTTACCGCGATTCGGAAGAGGCGAAAAACTAGGGACATCGTGACTTGATGTGCTCTTACTCTAAACTCTCAGTGATTTTCATGTTCAATGGCCTTACATAGCCTACAAAGACTGACAGGCCGTAAAACGCCAGTCATCCATCCCGAAGAGCATGGCTTTATCACAGGACACGACACGGCACGGCACGGCACGGCACGGCACGGCACGGCACGGCACGGCACAACACGACAGACACGATACGGCACGGCACTATACGACACTTCACTACTCGACGCACCACGAATCAAGACGAGGGAAAACTTAACAGCTGTTTCACAAGATGCAAATAATCAGCTCAACACAAGACGAAACGACGCGGTGCGACACATGGCGTGTATGACGACACAACACAACATTACACACTATACCACACTACATAGCAAGACATGACACGCCATTACGACACAACACAACACAACATAGCACACTATACCACACTACATCGCATGACATGACAATCCATGACGACACAACACATCATAACACACTATACCACACTACATCGCATGACACGACAATCCATGACGACACAACGCAACGTAACACACTATACCACACTACATCGTGCGACATGACAATCCATGACGACACAACACAACACAACACAACATAGCACACTATACCACACTACATCGCATGACATGACAATCCATGACGACACAACACATCATAACACACTATACCACACTGCATCGCATGCCATGACAATCCATGACGACACAACACATCATAACACACTATACCACACTGCATCGCATGCCATGACAATCCATGACGACACAACACGTCATAACACATTATACCACACTGCATCGCATGACATGACATTCCATGACGACACAACACATCATAACACACTATACCACACTACATCGCATGACATGACATTCCATGACGACACAACACATCATAACACACTATACCACACTACATCGCATGACATGACAATCCATGACGACACAACACATCATAACACACTATACCACACTACATCGCATGACATGACAATCCATGACGACACAACACATCATAACACATTATACCACACTACATCGCATGACATGACAATCCATGACGACACAACACAACACAACATAACACACTATACCACACTACATCGCATGACATGACAATCCATGACGACACAACACAACATAACACACTATACCACATTTTTTTCTGTTTTCTTTTTTTCCAGGTATACCACACTACATTGCTTGACATGACAATCCATTACGACATAACACAACATAACACACTATACCACACTACATTGCTTGACATGACAATCCATTACGACACAACACAACATAACACACTATACTACACTATACAACACTACATCGCATGAAATGACACGGCATGGCACAGCACTGCGCAGCACATCACACCAAACACAGCACAGCACAGCACAGAGTACAACACGGTACAAAGCACACAGCACACTGCACAGCACAGTAAACAGAAGGCAGCTGAGCTAAGCTCACAACACGCAGCACAGCACAACCCAGCGTGCACAGCAGAGTACACAGCACAACACGTACCTCAACAAAGCACGCATATCAACACAGAACGCAGCATAGCTAAGCTCACAACACGCAGCACAGCACAACCCAGAGTACACAGCAGAGTACACAGCACAACACGTACCTCAACAAAGCACGCAGATCAACACAGAACGCAGCATAGCACAACAAAAACTCGGCACAGCACTGTACACGATACGCAGCACAACACAGCACAGTACACATCACTGTATACAGCACAACACACAACACAACACAGCAAAGCACACAGCACGCAGCATACAGAACAGCACACGAAAAAATACACAGCACAGTACAGCACAGCACACAGCATTGCACATAGCACATTACATCATGCAGAACAGCACACGGCAAAGTACACAGCACATTACAGAACAGCATGCAGCATTGCACAGAGCACAGCACAACATACAGAACATCACACGACAAAGTACACAGCAAAATATAGCATAGCACACAGCATTGCACATAGCACAGCGCACAGCTCAGCGCAGCACAGCATACATAACAGCACACGACAAAGCACACAGCACAGCACACAAAACAACACATAGCAGGCAAGGCACACAGCACAGTCCATAGCACAACACAGTACACTGCACAACACAGCACAGCACTAAGGAAAGTACACAGCAGGCAGCATTGCACACAGCACAGCATGGTACATAGCACAACACGGCACAACTCACAGCATAGCAGACAGCACAACACAGCACACACCACAGCACAACACACAGCACAACACATAGCATGCAGCATAGCACATAGCACACAACACAGCACACAACATGCAGCATAGCACAGTGTCACGACTCACTTTTGATTTATTTAACTTTGGCCTCGTTTGGGAGGTTTTAGTGTTAGTTTTGTTTCCCTTTTGTGTTCGTGGCAGAGTTGTCCCGCCGCGACTCCTAACGCGATTCGTGAGAGGCGTGGGTCTATGGTCGTGAGAGGCGTGGGTCTATGGTCGTGGATGCTGTATTATGTGCTGTTTTTTATATTCTTATTGAAGATTGGAATGTAAGAAGGTTAATTGGAGAGATCGGAAAGAAGAATTGACACTTACAGCTTTTTAACTCTATTGACCTGCTGTGCGGGGCTTTTAAAGTGTGTTTTTTTGGTTGGTAATAATTG
>JAWQFJ010004961.1:0-5000 GCA_034096865.1 Theodoxus fluviatilis
CACACACACACACACACACACACACACACACACACACACACACACACACACACACACACACACACACAGCCAGACACACACACAGCGAAAATATATATACAGATTTCAGGTTTTTAAAAATACTTGTCCTGAGCAGTTTCTCATACTTCTATGGGTCAGTTTACTGTGGCGTTCATTAGCCAACATCCGAACTACTGAGCCAAAACAATTAACACCACAGATGATGAATGTTGTTACTGGTGATTTAAAATAGGGACAGAACACCCGTAGAAGCATTTTAAGAAAACATGCTAAAAGAATACAAGCAAGACAAAGGGAGCCGACGTGTTTTGATCACAGGAGACGGGCACTTGACTTCAAACATAATGCCGTTTGATAAAAGGGGAAAGCAGCTCTGCGAGAGTGCCCAAACCATTACGAAGACGAAACTGCAACGCTAAATCTGACAGGAAGCGTTGCTGTGAAGACCTACAGCCGGGCGTCCCTAGGCCTGGCCCCATCAGTCTCCAAGTGCACCGGACTGGGTCCATCTGCCTTCGTGACGCTGTTTACTTACTGCACTTGCAGAGTAAGTGTGTGTGTGTGTGTGTGTGTGTGTGTGTGCGAGTGTGTGTGAGTGTGCGTGTGTGCGAGTGTGTATGTGTGTGTGTGTGTGTGTGTGTGTGTGTATTTGAATTACAACAAGTCTACAATCTCCCAATATGGTATTGCTCTCCTTTTTTGCCATGCGTTCAACATTCCAAACCAAACTGCACCGATGAATTATCTGACATTAGTGGGCAGTGGATATTTTGCAACAAAAGACTGCAGTGTAGAGTCCACACAGTTCCGTGCCCTTTCATCAGGCGCTACTGGAAGCTTCTGGAAGCTGAGGACTCACTTTCGTAGCTCAGTCAGGAACTGCTTTCAGCTACCACAGAAGGCATCACGGACACCGGGACAACATCGGATACCAGAACTCAGTCGGAACTTTCAAGCCCTGGGATCAGGATCTACAGCCCAGCCTACACGCTAAATGGAAGTGATCAACCTGTGACCTGCACCCATCTTCACAAAAATGACGAGCATGAAGCAACTCCAAGAGCTCTCTCACTCCATCAATATCCGACATTTTGTCTATGTTATGCCAGCGACCTGCAGGCGTGGGATATTTTTTCCTCCTGAGAATGAATCAAGAAGCTCTTGCAAATATTGCTGGAGAGAGAGAGAGAGAGAGAGAGAGAGAGAGAGAGAGAGAGAGAGAGAGAGAGAGAGAGAGAGAGCTGTTGCCAGATAAAATTTTGTCTTCAGACTCACCATAGCTGCGGCCTGCAATGATTGGGAAAGCTGAGATGACAAAACTAGCAGAGCTGTGGACGCGTCAGATGAGGAAGACAGCTGTAGTGACGTGTCCTAGGCACCTCCTGGCAGTTGCTCTGAGGCTGACACGTGTTATGACCTAGGCTTCTCCTGGCAGTTGCTCTGAGACTGACACGTGACGTGTCCTAGGCTTCTCCTGGCAGTTACTCTGAGACTAACACGTGACGTGTCCTAGGCTTCTCCTGGCAGTTACTCTGAGACTAACACGTGACGTGTCCTAGGCTTCTCCTGGCAGTTGCTCTGAGACTGACACGTGACGTGGCCTAGGCTTCTCCTGGCAGCTGCTCTGAGACTGACACGTGACGTGGCCTAGGCTTCTCCTGGCAGCTGCTCTGAGACTGACACGTGACGTGTCCTAGGTGCCTCCTTGCAGCTGCTCTGAGACTGACACGTGACGTGTCCTAGGTGCCTCCTTGCAGCTGCTCTGAGACTGACACGTGACGTGTCCTAGGCACCTCCTTGCAGCTGCTCTGAGACTGACAAGTGCCGTGCTAGGCTTCTTGAACGACTTACTGGATAGGCTAACGCTAGCGAGCGCTGATGTGAAACAGTGGATGACACAGAACAAACTCAAACTTAATGATTCAAAGACCGAAGCTCTCCTGGTTGGCGGTAGAGGCGAATTCGATCAGGCCCTGAAACTAACCATAGGCCAGAGTGAGATAGAATTCTCAAAGTCTGTTAGGAACTTAGGTGTCATGTTCGATGATGATATTTCTATGAGAGTTCATGTGAACAAAGTTTGCCAGTTAGCTTACTACGAGTTAAGGAAAATTGGCACTATTCGTCACTATCTTTCACAACAGGCCACTCAAACCCTTGTCACTTCCCTTGTTCTGTCCCGTCTTTATTATGGAAATTCTCTTCTTGCCGGCATTCCTGGCACTCTGCTAAACAAACTGCAAAAAGTCCAAAACACTGCTGCTAGATTAATCTTTAGATGTCCCAAGAGAACTCCCACATCCAAACTCCTTCGTGCACTGCATTGGCTCCCCGTCGCTCAGAGGATAGAGTATAAGCTAGCCATTATGTGTTTCAACTTCTTCAATCAAACTGCACCACACGCACTCAAAGAAATTCTCACTGTCTACACCCCCGCTAGAAATAACCGTTCAGCTGCAGACACCAAAACGTTAAATGTCCCCCGTCGCAAAAAGATAACCCAAGGACAGCGAGCTTTTTCCTACATCGGCCCTGTAACATGGAATAGCCTACCTTTCCCTGTCCGTCACTCTAATTCCATGTCCCAGTTCAAAACCTCCCTCAAGACACACCTGTTCCGGTCAGTCTTTCCTGACGAGCAGTGAAGGCGCCTCTTTTATGTTTCGTGTTTTGCCTGCTACTTAATTAATTGTATTGTATTTAATTGTTCTTTTTATTTCAATTGTATAGTATGTGAGTGTTAGAATGCTTTGTATGAGTGTAGACTTTATCATTGTACACGCCATGAGCTTGCCTATTAGGGAAGGTATGTGCGTTATAAATAGTCTGTATTATTATTATTATTAGGCCACTTGAACGACTTATTCGATAGGCTAACGCTAGCGAGCGCTAGATAGCCCGCCGCGGAGAGGCTGCGCGTATTCGTAAGAAAAAGAGCTGCCTTCGGGGAACGGAAGAAAGTCGCCATCACCAATATGCGCTGTGGCACACATTTCGACTTGTGATTATTACTTAGCCTATGCGAGAAGTTACAAGAAGTTAGGCTGGTGTTGTTATTTTTTTTTCGAAAGAATACCTGCTCTGAAAAATATACCTGGCAACATGTTAGCAAAAACGTCTACGAAATACGTTTAAAAAACTGTGGAGTCCATTAGTGCACATCGGAACTTTACAGCCAGTACAAAACAAGACCATGAGACTTATTGTTCTCTGGTCGATTCATGAAACACCAAATGGGAGAAAATGCTTGCGGAATCTCTTCGCAAAAAGGTGCTTAAATGGCACAAGCACGACTGCGAAAACACACGTGTATTGAGAAAAGAGACAAATGTTTGACCTCAGGGCTAGACCCAGCCGTCGCTATGTCTTGGGTAAACATAGAGGCATCTATAGTCAGGCAGAGTTTCAGGTAAGTCGAGTGGAAAATGGGGAAAGTATTTGGAAGGCAAAGGAGAGATAGAATGCGAATTGATCTGGGGAATGGGCCATGTTATAAAGACTGTTTCTGGGACTAAGCATACATCAAAGGGCACCTACGCAAAGTATTGATATGAAAACCCGCAGGCAAGCCAAATTAACCATTCCAGTGCCACGAACTCGGTCGATCTGCCTCCCTGACACTGCTTACTTACGCCAGCCCGCATTAGCACTCTCCGCTCCACACACACTGCTCGCGACCTGAAATGACAACTCTGTAATATGGACGGTCAGAATGGCTACATGGCTACACAAAAAAACCTTGCCAGGCTTTTTTCCTCCCACGAGACGAAATGTGAAGAGGTCCACTGCCATCACACACTGGCTGACACAGCCTGTGTGAAGGGGACAGTCCCTGGTACCCCGGGTCCCCGATTGTATGCTAAAAGGTTTTGCGTTCTAACATAAACACAAATGTCGGGATTGGGGAAATCAGGAAAGTTCAGACAACATCATATCGTTTCTAGGATGATCGACATCGATCCGCTTGCACGAGAACGGGTTTGACTAGAGCTGAGACCATATTCTAGAATGATCTCAGATATTCGGTTATGGGTGGAGAGCTTCTGCAAGTTTGCTGAACTACACTGGGCGAAAGGACTAACTTTTCCTCTCATAATTTAGCCACCATTTATTCTTACCTGTTCATCCAACTTTCGATGCAGATAAAGTTTCACCAAACCTATGTTATAGGAAATATGCCATACAGTAGCAATGAAATCATACAACAATAAGAACTTTAACAAATAAATTATTAAATCATTGCAAGACATGTGCATTGAATATAGATATATATGACTTGCCCGTGTACCCTAATTCTTCACTTTCAAATCACAAAGGTTCTTTTTGGAGGGTCATGGTTTGCGTGTTTGTTTGTTTGTTTATTTGTTGCTTGTTGTGTATTTTACGAAAGCTTGCAGAAGAAAACTTTGGATAATTCCTGTCAAATGTCATCTGCAGTCTCATCTTTGTGACAATTTTGGTATAGACATGCTCTAAATTGCATCCATCTAAGAATATTTCTATTTGCATTCGCTTGCCTATTTTCTGAGATTGCGTTATCTAAAAAGTTAAGGTCAGTAAAATGTTCGACTGATGGAGACAGACAGATGAACAGACAGACAACGACAGAAAAATAGATAAACAGATAGACAGAAGGACGGACGACCGAACAACTAGACAGACGGAGAATGACAGAGACAGAAAAACAGACAGACTGCCACAAAGACAGACAGACAGACATACAGACCGACACACAGACAGACAGACAGACAGACAGACAGACAGACAGACATACAGACAGAGAGACAGACGGACAGACAGACAGACAGACAGACAGGCAGACAAGCAGACAGCCAACCGGACAGCCAGACAGCCAGAAAGACAGACAGACAGACAGATATGCAGACAAACAGACACGCAGACAGACATACATGCAGACAGACACGCAGACAGACAGACAAACAGACAGACAGACACACTGTTACAAGTAGTATTAAAAG
>JAWQFJ010004962.1:0-7500 GCA_034096865.1 Theodoxus fluviatilis
TGTATAAATATTTCTCCATAATTACTTCACATGACTGCTATTAAAAACTGTACAAACCTTGTTACGCATGCTTACCGGTTGAAAAAATATGTAAATACTTCTACTCCGGCTTGTAAGATATTCATTACTGAACTAGCACTATACATAATGAATCTGATTGTTTTCTCTAGACATGTTCATCATGTGAATGCAGAAATGTAATTTTATACTGTGGGTCGTCGGCCGAAATAAAGATGAAGTCTGCTCTCTCTCTCTCTCTCTCTCTCTCTCTCTCTCTCTCTCTCTCTCTCTCTCTCTCTCTCTCTCTCTCCTCTCTCTCTCTCCTCTCTCTCTCTCTCCTCTCTCTCTCTCTTCCTTAACACATTTTCCTAATTGCTGTCTTCTTCTTTGTCTTCTAGGCATCCTTGTGGGTCAGAGACAGACTGTGAGTCAACACCTTTGGGATGGTACAATGCAGTAAGGTTCTTCTTGGGCTGGATGATGTAATCCTCCAGCAAAATTCAGTCATTGTGCGAAAACCACAGGCTGGATGCGTTACAGGTTAGGGCCATTCTAAAGCGATATTTTCACACACAAAAATGAGCTTGTTAAGAAGGCATTTCTGGGAGAAATAAGTTGACCCTCACAACCAGCTTTCACTTGTGGCAGCGTTTTGCCTCGCCCGAGGTAAGACTGATTTCACCATGGAAGGTCTCGCACAGGAAATGGCAATAGATGTGCAGGATGAGCTGTAATTAGAAATGTGTGATGCTAACAATTTGTATGCCTGCTGGCTATAAATATTTTGCTTTTATGGATATTTGACTTGAGGGAAGTTTTGATGCATCACTGTGTATATCATGGAGTTCATCACCAAGTGGTTTTGTCATAAGACTTACCTTTTGTAAAACTTGTTATACTTGTTAGATGCATAATGTTTGTGCTTTTTTGACTCACATGCGAAGCAAAAGTGAGTCTATGTACTCACCCTTTTCGTCCGTCCGGGCGTCCGAAAACTTAAACGTTGGATTTTTCTCGGAGACTATACCAAATACCAAATGTGGCATGATGGTGTATGATGACAAGGCCTCAAAAAACATACACAGTGACTTTTCTTTGCTTCAAGGTCAAGGTCGCAGGGGCCATAAATGTTGTCTAAAAAACAGTCATTTTTCACATTTTCTCACTTTTCTCTGAAGTTTTTTAGATTGGATACCTGACCTATATATGGTATATAGGGCAAAGTAATCCCTATCTTTTGATACCAGTTTGGTCAAGGTCACAGGAGCTCTTCAAAGTTGGATTGTATACATATTTTGAAGTGACCCTGACCCTGAACTATGGAAAATAACTGTTTCAAACTTAATAATTATGTGGGGCACATGTAATACTTTTATCATGAGACACATTTGGTCACATATCATCAAGGTCAAGGTCACTTTGACCCTTATGAAATGTGACCAAAATGGGGTAGTGAACCACTAAAAGTGACCATATATCATGGTAGAAAGTGCCAATAAGCACCATTGTGCTTCCTATGTCTTGAATTAACAGCTTTGTGTTGCATGACCTTGGATGATCTTGACCTTGGGTCAAGGTCACATGTATTTTGGTAGGAAAAATGTGTAAAGCATTTCTTAGTGTATGATGTCATTGGTATGTTTAGTTGTTTGACCTTGATGGTCACCTGAATGTCAAGGTCATGTAAAGGTCAAGGTCAAGCATGTGAGTCGTATGGGCTTTGCCCTTCTTGTATGTTGTGTGGCCGTTGGCTGCAAATAAATCATTTATTCATCTTCACTTCTTTTTCCACCCTCACTCAACCCAATATACCTACCTACCCACCCCCCTACATACCCAACCACCTGCATACCCTACCCCTTACATACTCTATCCCCTACATACCCTACACCTCACATACCCACCCCCCTACATACACCACTCCTTACATACCCCACCCCCTTCATGTCCCACCCGCCTTACATACCCCACCCCTTGCATACCCCACCCCTTGCATACCCCACCCCTTGCATACCCCACCCCTTGCATACCCCACCCCTTGCATACGCCACCCCTTGCATACCCCACCTCTTATCCTCCCTTTCTTCTCCAGGCCAAAAGCAAAGGTTCAGGTCAAAGGTAATGCTAGAAAATGTGCAACATTAAAACTTTGAAATTAAAATTTTGAATTTCATTTCATCCCCAAATTAAGTTCTTGGGCTGAAGAGAACAGCAAAACAATTCACGAGTTCAAACCCAAACTTCTTTTTTTAATAGAATGTTTTGGTATGAAGAAAACACAGGGTGTAAGCACCAAAGTACAGACACAGAAAATAAATGCACCTGCAGTTTTCAATGACGGGGAGTAATTACTTTCAGTCTCTGGCATGGAATACATGCACTTGTTTTGCAGGCAACAGAAATCTTAGGAAAATGTGAAAGTCACACATCCCCTACGTATCTAGTACACACCCAGAACACATACAGTATGCATCCAGTACACGTTCAGTACATATCCACTAGACATAAAATACACGTACAGAACACGTTCCGCCCATATCCACTACACATAAAGTACATGAACAGTGCATGTTCAGTACATGTTCACTAGACATACAATACACGTACAGTACATATCCACTAGACATTAGGTACACGTCCAGTACATATCCACTAGACATTAGGTACACGTCCAGTACATATCCACTAGACATTAGGTACACGTCCAGTACACATCCACTAGACATACAATACACGTACAGTACATATCCACTAGACATTAGGTACACGTCCAGTACATATCCACTAGACATAAATACACGCTCAGTACATATCCAATAGACATTAAGTACACGTCCAGTACATATCCAATAGACATTAAGTACACGTCCAGTACATATCCACTAGACATAAAATACACGTACAGTACATGTCCAAGACATATCACCACACATACAAGTACATGAACACGTCAGTACATATCCACCACACATAAAGTACATGAACAGTGCATGTTCAGTACATATCCACTATACATAAAATACACGTTCAGTACATATCCACTAGACATTAGATACACGTCCAGTACATATCCACTAGACATTGAGTACACGTCCAGTACATATCCACTAGACATTAGATACACGTCCAGTACATATCCACTAGACATTGAGTACACGTCCAGTACATATCCACTAGACATTAGGTACACGTCCAGTACATATCCACTAGACATTAGGTACACGTCCAGTACATATCCACTAGACATTAGGTACACGTACAGTACATATCCACTAGACATTAGGTACACGTACAGTACATATCCACTAGACATTAGGTACACGTACAGTACATGTCCACTAGACATTAGGTACACGTACAGTACACGTCCAGTACATGTCCACTAGACATTAAGTACACGTTCAGTACATATCCACTAGACATTGAGTACACGTACAGTACACGTTCAGTACATGTCCACTAGACATTAAGTACACGTACAGTACACGTTCAGTACATGTCCACTAGACATTGAGTACACGTACAGTACACGTTCAGTACATGTCCACTAGACATTAAGTACACGTACAGTACACGTTCAGTACATATCCACTAGACATTGAGTACACGTCCAGTACATGTTCAGTACATGTCCACTAGACATTAGGTACACGTCCAGTACACGTTCAGTACACGTCCAGTACACGTCCAGTACACGTCCAGTACACGTTTAGTACATGTCCACTAGATACAAAATCGAGCACGTCTACCAGACACTCCCTGCGCCAGGTAAGCGGGCAGGCAGGCAGGCAGGCAGGCAGGCAGGCGAGTACGCCGACAGACAGGCAGGGAGACAGGCAGGCAGGCAGGCATGCAGGCAGGCAGGCAGGCAGGCGAGTACGCCGACAGACAGGCAGGGAGGCAGTTCAGACATGCAGGCATACAGGGAGGAAGGCAGGCAGGCAAGCAGGAACATAGACAGACAGGCAGGCATACAGGGAGGAAGGCAGGCAGGCAAGCAGGAACATAGACAGACAGGCAGGTAGACAGACAGGCAGAGACTAATTCAACACGTATAGCATGCAGAAACAATAAAAACATTTTTGAGTTTGAAATATTGTGCGTGCACGCGTGTGTGTGTTTGCGTGCTTACGTGTGTGTGTGAGTGCATGCTTGTGTGTGCGTGCATGCGTACGTGTGTGTGTGTGCGTGCGTGTGTGTGTGTGTGTGCGTGCGTATGCGTGCATATATGCATGCGTGTGTGTGCGTGCGTGGACTGTACAAATACAAGAATATAATTATGTATGGTTCTAAATCATCTGTGACATGTATATCTCTTCCGCAATGCTTTCACTAAAATCGGAATCTGGAGGACGTGGACCATTTATTCATCTCCCATCACTACCTCAGACTACTAATATGGAAGTTCTATACTTTTCCACTGCAAATGATCTCTTCCTTCTGCAAACCTCAGATTTGTTCTCGGTGGTGGTACCTAGCTGTGCAGATTTATTCAAGGGAGCTAACTGCGCCGAGTCTGGTATCCCCGACCGCTACAGAATGAGGAAGCTGGAACAGACAGAAGGAAGAAAACACGACGCTGCCGGTTCAGATCACGGGAGGAGGGAAAACAGAGGTGGAGGAGGATGAAGGTGAGAGAAGTTCAGGGGTGTCTGGGGGTGGGGGGGGCTGGGGGGGGGGGGAGGTAGGGGTCAGCTGAAAAGTGGAAGGATGGGGGTACAAAGCTGAGGAAATGCTACGCAGAAGTGTTGACAGCGAAATGAATTCCTGCAGTCACCGTGTTCTCAAAAGCACGTGTGTTCCTTCACATTTTTGTGTTGGTCAGCGCACACGCATACACAGACACAGACACACACACATATATGCACACAAGTTCCCACATTCACACACAAATAGACATACATACTACTAAATACTACTGCGTGTGAACGTAGTCCTTCAAATTTGTTAGTGGTGGTGGTGGTGATGGTGGTGGCGGTGATGGTGGTGGGTCCGTGCGCACACGGGTACATGCACTGACGCATATACACATACATACAATTAAATACACACATTCACACGCAAATACACGTACACACTGAATAATAAATACTAGTGTGCATGCAAATGTGTTTCTTCACATTCGTAGCTGAGGATTCTCGTGCACACATTCATGCACATCTACACATATGCCTACGTAGGCCTACCTGTCACGACCAGCACGGGTAGTACAGGGAGAGCGTTGCGCGATTGCCTAGCGAGTTCCGTCTGCTTGGTCTGGTCTTTTCATGCGTTGTGCAGGTTTTCGTGCAGTATTGTGGGTTATGCACGTGAAATCTCGTGGGGGGTGTTTATCTCGTGCAAGGTTGGTCAGGGGTGCCGTTTGCACGGTGATTTGAAGAGATAAAGACGGAGATTTGGGGAGAGAAGGGATAGGAGGTTTTGGCTTGGTCTGGGAAGGTCAGTGGTTGCGGTGAGGAGAGAGTCGGAGGTGGAGTGGGTGTGAGTGTCGGCATTGGCCGTGGGTGAGGTGCAGTTGGCGGTGTGGATTTGTTGGTGTATAACGGCATTGGCCATGGGTGAGGTGCAGTTGGCGGTGTGGATTTGTTGGTGTATAACGGCGTTGGCCGTGGGTGAGGTGCAGTTGGCGGTGTGGATTTGTTGGTGTATAACGGCATTGGCCGTGGGTGAGGTGCAGTTGGCGGTGTGGATTTGTTGGTGTATAACGGCGTTGGCCGTGGGTGAGGTGCAGTTGGCGGTGTGGATTTGTTGGTGTATAACGGCATTGGCCGTGGGTGAGGTGCAGTTGGCGGTGTGGATTTGTTGGTGTATAACGGCATTGGCCGTGGGTGAGGTGCAGTTGGCGGTGTGGATTTGTTGGTGTATAACGGCATTGGCCGTGGGTGAGGTGCAGTTGGCGGTGTGGATTTGTTGGTGTATAACGGCATTGGCCGTGGGTGAGGTGCAGTTGGCGGTGTGGATTTGTTGGTGTATAACGGCATTGGCCGTGGGTGAGGTGCAGTTGGCGGTGTGGATTTGTTGGTGTATAACGGCATTGGCCGTGGGTGAGGTGCAGTTGGCTGTGTGGATTTGTTGGTGTATAACGGCATTGGCCGTGGGTGAGGTGCAGTTGGCGGTGTGGATTTGTTGGTGTATAACGGCGTTGGCCGTGGGTGAGGTGCAGTTGGCTGTGTGGATTTGTTGGTGTATAACGGCATTGGCCGTGGGTGAGGTGCAGTTGGCGGTGTGGATTTGTTGGTGTATAACGGCATTGGCCGTGGGTGAGGTGCAGTTGGCGGTGTGGATTTGTTGGTGTATAACGGCATTGGCCGTGGGTGAGGTGCAGTTGGCGGTGTGGATTTGTTGGTGTATAACGGCGTTGGCCGTGGGTGAGGTGCAGTTGGCGGTGTGGATTTGTTGGTGTATAACGGCGTTGGCCGAGGGTGGTAGGAGCTGCATGGCGTCGGTTGTTGGCATTGACGGGATTCATGGGGAGTTTGTGAGGCTGCCGAGATTTGTGGGTGTGTCGGAGCTTTGTGGCTGAGGTGGGTTAACGGCGTTGGCCGAGTGAGGTAGGAGTTGGCTTTGGTTGTTGGTGTATGCGGGTTTGTAGTGGGTCAGGACATTTGCAAGGGTCGGGTTGTATTGTGTGGAAAGGGTGAGTGAATTCGCGTTTCATAATTTGCACTTGTTGTAACCTGTTGGATTGTATAGTGTGCTTAGGAATTGCACATTCGTGTTTTGTGGTTTGCATACTGGTGTTGTGGAATTGCATATTGTTTTGGAGTTGCATGCTTGTGCTTGGGAATTGCACATTCGTGTTTGCATACTTGCGCTTTGGAAGTGCAATTTCGTGTTTTGGATTTGTATACTTGTGCTTTGGAATTGTATATGTATGGTTTTGGACTTGGCTATGCGTAGGTGAAGAGTATAGAGTGCTGTTTTGGAGGAATAAATGTCGTCAATTGTTATGTGGTTGTTTGTCTTGGTGGATTGACGAGCCTAAACACCGGCGCCAGGTGGAGTAGTCTCCCTTGGGCGTGACATACACACAACACATATACATAGAAGTACGTACTCACACATACACACAAACACACACACATATACATATACACGCACATGCACGTAAATTTACACGTACACGAATAGATACAGAAACAAATAAACACTCGTAAACAAACGCGAGCGCATACACACTCGGAAACGCTCATGCACACACCTGCACACACACACACACACACACACACACACACACACAAACACACACATACACATGCACACGCACATGCACACACACAAACACACACACACACACGCACACACACACACACACACGCATACACGCATGCACGCACGCACATGGTTCGCAAGCAAAACACTCATTTCTAGAACTACTGCCACCGATATTATGAAACTATTACCAAAGAACAGCATTGATTTCTCAAAGCTAGATGAAGAATACATGTGTGGTGGAGTGGAATAAGGCATGATGGTAGCAGGGCGCAGGTATGAGACAAA
>JAWQFJ010004962.1:10000-13231 GCA_034096865.1 Theodoxus fluviatilis
CAGACCACAGCAGAGGAGGGGTACCAGAGCGGTCACCTGGTCAGCTTGCCTTAGACAAAGGATGGGGGAGGGGGGTTGGAGAGAGGTCTGACACACAGAGAGATCTGACACACATGATAGGGGGGTGGGAAGAGACAGAAGCAGGGATAACTGAATAGAGGATGAACACAGTAGATGTACAATACACCTATCACATAAGTGAATTTTTTTCATGTGTGATAAGGTGCACCTATCACCAAGTGTATTGTACATCTACTGTGTTCATCCTCTATTCAGTATTCCCTGCTTCTGTCACTTCCCACCCCCCTATCCTGTGTGTTAGATCTCTCTATGTGTCAGACCTCTCTGCAACTCCCCTTCCTCATCCGTGTGTAAGGTGAGCTGACCAGCTGACCGCTCTGGGACCCCACCGCTGCTGTGGTCTAATTGTTGGTGCAGCTGCCCTGTCAGTCACTCCTTACATTAACGTGACCCCTGGCTAGTGAACCGTTCCCCCACTCTGGCATCTGAATTGTAACGTTTTGACTATAAATCTGATGTTTCCCCTCAAGTAAGATAGCTACTTGCTACGGCATGTAATTCATGTACTGTGTTATGCTGAAGGAGGCAACATTTGTAAGAAGTAATTTCAAAGCGTTTTAAATTAAGTAATCTCTCCTTTCTGCCAAATAGAAGCACAACCCGGGAGCCAGGGTTAGAATCTGAGAAACAATCAACCCCCTGGCTCCTGTGAGGTCCGTGCATCCGCTTGATAAGGGGGAGACGGCACACAGCCAGAGAGACCACTGCCGCCACGGTCTTGGGTTGGTCCAGGCCATTATGATCAGGCCTTCGACTAGCCAGGAGCTCCTGTAACCATGGCTGAATAAAGTTGTGGAAAGCAGCTACGACTTGTCTGATACCTGCGCCCTTCTACCATCAAGCCTCGAGCCCCCCCCCCCCCCCCCCCCCCCCCCCCCCCGTCTCGCACTTCACCTCCGGCTTTTCGTCCCCATCTGCACACTGAAATTGCTACATTACTCAAATCGAGACGTGGTCGAAGGGGCGAGTAGAGGACCACACGCAAAGAGGGGTTACCAAACCTTGCCCCCATCGCCGCTGCAAAACCAGAGAAACGACTGCGCGGATCAGACTGAGTGTCCTAGCAGGAGATACGAGGCCGCGTTGCATACACGCGAGATCTTGCGAGGCACAGGCTGGTGTCAATGTGTGTCAAGATTTGACTGTCTTTACGACTGCTTTCACCAGCAAGAAGCCGGGCGGAGGCCCTGCGAAAGCTATTGCTGAGTGGCTGCTGTTCTCCCTTGTTGACTGCAGTGTTGAAATTTCTTCAACATGCCTTCATCAGGTTGTCACGTGTTGACATCGGCCTATTTCTCGCAAGATCTTGCAAGATACTAGCATAAGCAACGCGCCCCAGGATATACCACACTTGCACTTGCTCAATGTGCAATTAACGTTGTGTACGCGATTGTCTGTCAGCGATGCGGAGCCTTCCACAGAGGAGAGGTGGAGCAAGCCCTCCACGCTTAGTTTCGTGGACACAGGAGCGACCTGTTCAACGCCAGAACCCATCCCCCCGTACCCCTCCACTTCCTCACCGGCGACCACAGTCCACGCGATTTGAGTCTCCATCATCAAACGGTTCCAGCCCAGCGTCCGTCGGAAGGCTTTGGAACAGCACCTCCTCCTCGAGATGGGCACACTGGAACCACGAGGGATGAACAGAAACCTCAGCTTCCTGGGGCTGTGATCTACCCTGGGTGCCTCCCGTCTTCACCCCTCCATGCTCCCGTGACGTCATCATGGGATTCCGGACACCAGGAACCCATCCCCCCCCACCCCCCACCCCCCATCCCCTCCCCTCTGGCCCTCTGGCGCCACCGTTTTCTTCTACCAGAGTGGACGCACCTCCTTGCCGTACGTCTACACATGTACATATTGGGGATAAGGGGCATAAATCCCAGGGAGCATTAGATCCCACTTTTATTACTTTTTTAAAAGGCATACATTTTCATTTTTGTAGTTTTCTCGTCAAACTAATTAGGTTCAACTTATCGGAGTGAGTTGCTTGTGTGAAAGATGTTTTGATTTGACCGAGTCGGAAGATAGGTGGGTCAGAGTGCCAGGGGTGTTTGTACACCAGACTTGGGTTGCAATGGTGAAAGCCTCGCAGAGTTTTGCCCCTCAGAACCCAATCGCACCGCGTTTTGATGCGCTCTTTGCGATCGACATCGGAGTGTTGTGAATGTGCTCGAAACTACTCGAGAAATCGTGGCATTTTCGGAGTGTGCGCCGCCGGCCTTGAATGCCTCACGTGACCACGTTCTCACAGCTTGGAGGCAATCTCGCCTGTTCTCGTTAGTTCGGGATGAATCTAGAATTTGTAGAGAGCCTGTAAAGCGTATTATAAGCAGGGCAGTGTGAGAGCGCACAAGACAGAAACAGGTGAGAGCCGAAGGAGAAGATTAGCCAGTTCGAAAAGTCCCCCATGGGGATTAATTGTGTCTTCCTGGAGTCCACAAAGATAAACTATCCCTACATTTTATCTGAGAGGTTCACATTTCAAATGATTCTTTTTGACGTCGTCAGATGGGCACTGCGATTTCAGTGTGAAGAAAATCTGGTCTGAATGTGTAGTAGCCCACCTCATCATCACACCGCTATCGTTGTACTTTTGAACGCATCAGCCCAGATCAGATCCTGAATGCTTTGTCTGAGGATCAGCGCCGTGCTCTTTCATCAGAGGTGGAGGTGTGGGTGCTGGTGATAGTGCGACACAGCATGGCAGTGGCTCATCTTTGCTCTGAGTCAGACCCACCGAAACAGTTGGTGGTAGATAGCTGTCAGCGAATCCTTCAGGTAAAGACACGAGTTGTGGAACTCCACCAACTACTGCAGGACGGTTCCACTGTGGCAGAAGTGCAGGATGACTTTGATGCAGCGTGTGAGGATCTGACAGACGAGTGCTGCCAGCTGGAGAAACACGTCACTCCAGACTGGTGGAGCTGAGGAGTGACCCAGAGAATTCCGTCTTCCACCATTGGGAGTACCTGGCAGAGACACCACCCACAGACTTTGTACTGCGCCGTTCCAGGCTGCGGAATCTTCCAGAGAGTGAAGTATTATGGTAATGCTGAATACTGATTTTCATTGCTGTGTATTGACCAGTGCGTGAATAAAGTTTTTCGAAAGCGACCACCGGATTTTTGGACTTCGATTTCCCCCGCA
>JAWQFJ010004965.1:0-22500 GCA_034096865.1 Theodoxus fluviatilis
GTTCCATGCTGTGCGGGTGCAATGTTCCATGCTGTGCTAGTGCAGTGTTCCATGCTGTGCGGGTGCAGTGTTCCATGCTGTGCGGGTGCAATGTTCCATGCTGTGCAGGTGCAGTGTTCCATGCTGTGCAGGTGCAGTGTTCCATGCTGTGCTAGTGCAATGTTCCATGCTGTGCTAGTGCAGTGTTCCATGCTGTGCTAGTGCAGTGTTCCATGCTGTGCAGGTGCAGTGTTCCATGCTGTGCTAGTGCAATGTTCCATGCTGTGCGGGTGCAGTGTTCCATGCTGTGCGGGTGCAGTGTTCCATGCTGTGCAGGTGCAGTGTTCCATGCTGTGCAGGTGCAGTGTTCCATGCTGTGCTAGTGCAGTGTTCCATGCTGTGCAGGTGCAGTGTTCCATGCTGTGCAGGTGCAGTGTTCCATGCTGTGCGGGTGCAGTGTTCCATGCTGTGCGGGTGCAGTGTTCCATGCTGTGCAGGTGCAGTGTTCCATGCTGTGCTAGTGCAGTGTTCCATGCTGTGCTAGTGCAGTGTTCCATGCTGTGCAGGTGCAGTGTTCCATGCTGTGCTAGTGCAGTGTTCCATGCTGTGCTAGTGCAACTTCCATGCTGTGCGGGTGCAGTGTTCCATGCTGTGCGGGTGCAGTGTTCCATGCTGTGCTAGTGCAAACTTCCATGCTGTGCGGGTGCAGTGTTCCATGCTGTGCTAGTGCAAACTTCCATGCTGTGCGGGTGCAGTGTTCCATGCTGTGCGGGTGCAGTGTTCCATGCTGTGCTAGTGCAATGTTCCATGCTGTGCTAGTGCAGTGTTCCATGCTGTGCAGGTGCAGTGTTCCATGCTGTGCGGGTGCAGTGTTCCATCCTTGGGCAAGGTGTCTCATCTGGGGCTTGTTGCATAAACATGAGGAAAGCCAAGATCTTGCAAGGATTAGGCCAGTGTCAACATGCGTCCTTGTGATTAAAGGAGATATAAAGGCATTCAAATGTTGACACATGTTGACACTAACCTATGCCTCACAAGACCTCTTATCTGTGCAATGTGGCCAAGCATAGCCTCCCCTACCCAGGAGTGAAACTGTTTATTGGCCACTGCACTGTGGTGACTGGGAGTGTAATTCCCCAAAAACAAATTTAGTACAGAAAAAAAGGACAAAAACAGGTTGTTGTACAAGGACAAGCTGGTTTCAGCTAAAGGTTCTGAAAAGGTCTATGCTAGTGTGCAGTAGCATTCGTCAGAACTGAAGTGAGTGACTGGATGGATCCAAAGTTGCTTTTTTACAACCCTTCGATTTAAATCTCTCAACCAAAGTATTTCCATGAAGCTGATCTGTGTACCACTGCTTGTCCCATGTAGCACATTGTTGATGTTACAGGGACTGTGCAAGTAAGATTGCAGACTACCTACTGACCAGACAAGATGCTACTTCTGGCTGCTTCTTCAAAGACAAGGACCTTCCAGATGTGCTCGACCAGACAGCAGAGCTCATTGGTTGGATGCGAGAAATTTACGTGGAGCTTTCTCGATAGTTTCACTTCGTCCAGAAAGGTACAGAAAATCATTTCTCTGGTTGTTTTCTGTAGAACTTTCCTGGTGAATTTCAGTTGGTTTGTGGTTGATGTTTGTGTGATGTTGAGTCTATTCATTCACAGTGCTTATGAATTGGGATTATTTTTCCATAATGTCTGTTTATTGTTGCATTATAACCTTGTTAGTTTTCTGTTTTGTTTCTGCTGAAAATGTCCAAAGTGTGTTTGAAAAATGCTTTTCAGATTAAGACATTTGTTCTCTTCTATATCAAGTTTGTTTCATCATGTGCATAATGTGAAATAAAAGCCTAAATATTTTATCATTTTGGATTGTTAATTAATGATCCAGTGTGCTTTTTGGGGGATCATTATTTGTATTTGACTAGTATGTAATGGGGATCGTAATGATCAGAAATGAAGTAGCTTTCAGCAGAGAGACTATAACATTAGTAAAAAAAGTGTCTGCATGTTTTGGGGGTGGGGTGGTGGTAAACCAATAACATGGAGCTTTCCACAAATTGATAGCGTAGCAAAGAACTCTGTGCGTTTGGGGTCAGAATAGACTCACTACATCTCCTTGTGGCGTTTGCACAAGGTAAAGAACCAGGGACATTGAGACTTGACACACCCTTACTCGAACCAGTTGTGGTGATTTTGTAGTCGGTGGCCTTACATAGCCTGCAATGGGCTGATAGGCTGTAAAGCAATGTTCATTCATTTGTTCAGTCAGTCATTCATTCATTTGTTCATTCTTTCTTTCATTCATTACTCATTTTGGATAAGGCCAACAACAAAAGATAGTTGTGGTTACAGTAACCCAACTGACCTGTTATTTTCTGCCTACCCTGAATTTTTCCGACCTTTCCAACAACAACAAAACCTTTTTTTAAATCTTAACCACAATAACAACAAAATTGATGGAAAACAACAAATTTGGTGTTGTCCCATCTTCCCTGCACTATGAGCACTCAGGGATCCACTGTCTAAGTAATCAAAAACCAATGTTTTCAATGATGGATACATGTTTATTTGTGTTCAGTCTGGCCCCTTCTATAAAAAAGAAAAACAGTTCAGGCCTACCTGCTGACTTTCTTGTTGTTGTTGTTGTTGTTGTTGCCTTATCTTATTCACATTCTCCCCTCCCCCCACCCCCACCCCCACCCCCACCCCCCTTATTAATGAGGGATCCAGTCTAAGATAGAAAGAGGTTTTGTGTCTGACTGGCACACGAGTGGAATTGAATGATAGCTGTCATCCAGCAGAGGTATTGTTATATATCATTCACAAACTGCCTGATGTAAGTTGGGGGTGGGGTTTTAGGGAACTAAGTGCCCACAACTGTCCACATAAGTTTCTTAGCAAGAATCCCCATATTTGGTCAGCTTGACCAATGTGTTGGAGAACTAGAAAGTGCGCAATCAAGTGATATTTCAGAATTTTTTTGCACACTCACAGAGAACCAGTATTTTAAATTGCCATTACTGATATAACTGTTACAGATAATTTCTTCATGCCATCTTTGAATAGCTTGATTTCTTGGCTAATTAGGTAACCAGATCAAAAACAGTTATCTCAGGATTCCGGAAATGTGCGTATCATTAATCATTACTTCAGGTTTTTAGTGTCAAAAAGCTTTATCTAATTATTTCATGTATGCTCAGAGTTGGGTGTTTTGGGGGGAAGGGGTGGGGAGTTCATTCCCCCCCCCCCCCTTTTTCTCCTTTTTCTTGGTGTTAAATTTTTAAGATATTACCCAATTTCTCACTCAGGAACTTGAGTCAAAGTTAGTTTGTGCATACAGCTTTCCGCTGGTAGTGCCCTCTGAATGTAAGTGTACATGGCATTGACAGAAATTAGAACAATTTCAGTGCTTTGCATCATGTATGTGTGTGTGTGTTGATTAATATTTTTTCATAATGTTTTGATCCATGTGATTATCATCTCCAGTGTGGTCTACCTCATCATGCACAGCATCTCTATTTTCCATGCTTTTTATTAAACATGATGTGAACAACCTTTCAAAGTTTTGTGGTATATTCTCTTTCTGTCTCTGTCTCTCTGTGTATTTCTTTGTGTGTGTCTCTCTCTCTCTCACTCTCTCTCTCTCTCTCTCTCTCTCTCTCTCTCTCTCTCTCTCTCTCTCTCTCACACACACACACACACTCACACACACACACACACACACACACACACACACACCTTGTGTCTGTCTGACTGTCTGTCTGTCTGTCTGTCTGTCTGTCTGTCTCTCTCTCTCTCTCTCTCTCTCTCTCTCTCTCTCTCTCTCTCTCTCTCTCTCTCTCTGTGTCTCTGTCTCTCTCTCTCAGTGTCTCTGTCTCTGTCTGTCTCTCTCTCTCTCTCTCTCTCTCTCTCTCTCTCTCTCTCTCTCTCTCTCTTTCTCACCTTGTTTCTCACTCTCTGTCTCTGCCTGGCTGCAGCATATCCAGGGGATGTCCCTAGCAGCCTTACCTGGGGACACTGGTACAGGGTCAGACCATTCAGATCCAACCAATTATACAAATATCAATTAATGCAGATAAGTCTCTATCACAGATGGACAATGTGGCCTATCAGCCAATGGGATGCTTCCCACGAAAATGCTTAGGCTTGAATGTTCAGTTTCTGTAGTCTTGCCAAAAGGACATATTACAGTTGTAAATGCCGCCAGTCTTGCATGTCTTCTGATCAGAGTTTACTCATTGTACAACACCCTCTTTGATTGTTGTTAATGATTTGGTTAGACTTCCGCAGGCCACACTAGCGCACTCGTCCGAAGAGAGGGGTTCGGGAAAGAGCGAAGATGACGTAACACACAAGTTGACTGGCCACAGCATCTGATTGGCTGCGTTTTTACATGGGCGTTTCCGAGCATAAACGCATGTGTAAAAACGCAGCCAATCAGATGCTGTGGCCAGTCAACTTGTGTGTTACATCATCTTCGTGGTCTTTCCCGCATCCTTCTCCTTGGACAAGTCCACAAGTGTGGCCTGCCTACAGGAGTCTGACCAATGATTTTCCATGTCCTTTGTAATGTTTGCTTCTTCTTCTTTTTTTCATGTGACGGGTTTGAATCTGGTAAGTGTGATTAATGAACAGAGTATGGCTTTATTTCACAAAACAGTTTTTTTTCCTTTTTCTTTCCCATTAGTTTAGCTTTTGGGCTGATAGATCTTTTTATGTCATTTCTTTTCCATAATGTGCACTACAAAAAATAACAGTGCTTGAGCGTTGAGAATTGTTTGCTCTGATGAAACGTATTTCCCTTCATTTTGCAATGTGCTGTGAAGTTGTTGACAGATAGATATGATGTGATTTTGTTGATGTAAAAAATTACTAGTTTTTTTTTAGAGATCTGCCGATATTCTACATTATCGATTTGCATGAAGACATGTTATCAAGAATAAAACAATACATTTTTCATCCATTTGTTGGTTTTATGGTTTCAATAGATACCTTTTGATACCAATTCCTGTATGACTCCAGCGATCACAAACGAACAAGCAAACAGAAACGCCCTTCCGTTTCCCTGTAACTAACATTGCTAGCCGATCACTGGCTTAGGGAACGCAACTTGGGGTTTGCGGTTGGTCAGAAACTTTTCTATGTGGCGATTCCTACTTGGGGTCGATATGGTTGCAAACTTTGCGATGCAGGTACTAGTAGCTGCGCCTCTATCTGTCTTTTAATCATCGTGAACCATGACACTAGACTTTTAAATATCATCACCTGAACACGATGAGATCTGCTTCTGGTCGGCAAGGTGGTCCACACAGGAAGGCTCAACCTCCCCGAATACCTAAAGTGAAATAGAGCGGAAAAGAAAACGGACCACATCACCCCGGTCCTCAAGGTTCTCTACTGGCTTCCGGTGCAAGAGCCCCTTGTGGGTTGGGGTAAGTTACTCCCTACGCGAACCCACTGCGTCTCCCTACGCGATTCATAAGAGGCGAATAACTGGGGACACCGTGACTTGATTTGCGTTTACTCTAAACTGTTCTAGAAATGTTCATGCTTACTGGCCTTACATAGCCTACAAAGGCTAATAGGCCGTAAAACACCATCAATCCAATCTCTCTACGCGATTCGTAAGAGGTGAATAACTAGGGACATCATGGTTTAATTTGCGTTTACCTTAACTATTCTTGCAATTTCCATGCTTAATGGCCTTACAAAGCTTTCAAAGACCGTAAAAATTCATCTAAACAAACATCCTACCGATGCAAGTGAGGGTTATATTCCAGCTGATTGTTTTCGCTCACTTTTGCTTCTACTTAACCGCTCCGTCCTACCTGCAAGACGTCGTCTGAGTTCAACCTAGCAGAGCCCTAGGCCCTGCCACACAGTCCGTCCGAGGCCGTGCACACCAGGCAAGAGGTCTTATGGACTGAAGGCCTTATCAGCTGACCCTGCTGTGTGGAGCCCCCTGTGGGTTGGGGGTGAGAACAGACCCACCGCGTCTCCCTACACGATTCGTAAGAGGCGAATGTCGAGGGACGTCCTGACTTGATTTGCGCTTACTCTAAACTATCCCAGTGATTTTCGTGCTTAATTAATGGCCTTGCATAGCTACAAAGGCTGAGAGGCCGTAAAACTCCATCCACCCACCCATCCATCCACCCACCCATCCATCCACCCACCCATCCATCCACCCACCCATCCACCCACCCACCCATCCATCCACCCACCCATCCATCCACCCATCCATCCACCCACCCACCCATCCACCCACCCACCCATCCACCCACCCATTCATCCACCCA
The DNA here is from genome assembly GCA_034096865.1 of Theodoxus fluviatilis. NCBI lineage: Eukaryota > Metazoa > Mollusca > Gastropoda > Cycloneritida > Neritidae > Theodoxus > Theodoxus fluviatilis. Next base: position 6,284 of record JAWQFJ010004965.1, read on the forward strand.
CCCATCCACCCACCCACCCATCCATCTACCCACCCATCCACCCACCCATCCATCCACCCACCCATCCACCCACCCATCCATCCACCCACCCACCCATCCACCCACCCATCCACCCACCCATCCATCCACCCACCCACCCATCCACCCACCCATCCATCACCCACCCATCCACCCACCCACCCATCCATCCACCCATCCACCCATCCACCCACCCACCCATCCACCCACCCACCCACCCATCCATCTATCTATCCATCCATCCATCCATCCAACCCTGTTGTGTGTAACTCTCGTCCGGATTCCTTGAGAAAGTGCTCTTCCCCAAGTGACTTCAGAAGAGAGCTGGGCCCGTATCCAGAACGGCGAGTTATTTTAACCCCGATTTATCTCTAAACTCAGACGATTCCAACTGTCTGTTCCGCTCTCCCTTGGCTGGAAACCAGTATATATAGCAAAGCGCAACCTAGGATCCTCTGACGAGCGTACCTTATCTAACCGATCAAGATAACCCGGGGTTTGGGGATAAATCGAGTGTTAAAAAGATAAACCGTCATTCTGGATACGGGTCAAGGACAATTGAGTCACGTGTTACTCTCAACGAGAATGTGTTGGTGGCGCCACATGGAAGATAACTCTGACAGGCTTTAAAACGCGATGGCGAATAAGAAAGATGCTGTCGTTCAACAGCTTGTGAAAATCAGTGTCCATTTGGTTGGATTGCTTTAAAAATTAATCTTCAGCGAAAATATTAGGCCTGATATATGTGTTGTGTACGATTGCGATAAATGATACGGCAGAGCGTGCGAAATACAAGCCTTCCTGGCGATCGAATTCATTCTTCTTCCCATTGTGCTGTGATTGTCCGAAGCACAAGAATCTGGCCTTAAACATCTCTTTCCAGAGGAGGGGTGGGAGGGAGGAAGAGGGAGGGAGGGAGAGAGAGAGAGAGAGAGAGAGAGAGAGAGAGAGCGTGTGCGTGTGTGTGTGTGTGTGTGTGCGTGCGTGTGTGTATGTGTGTGTGTGTGTGTGTGTGTGTGAATTACTCACTCTGAGAGATGGATGGATAGATAAATGAACTTGCGGCTGGCTGGCTGGCTGGCTGGCTGGATGGATGGATGGATGGATAGAAGGAAGGATAGATGGATGGATGAGGCTTTACACTCCATCAGTCTTCGTGGGCCATACAGGAGGAAGAGGGGGAGAAAAAGAGGAAGAGAGGGAAAAAGAAGAGGAGAAAAGAGAAGGAAGAAAAAGAAGAGGATAAAGAAAAAGAAGAGGAAGAGGAAACGGAACTTGCCACGACACTGGCGTGCATTTTTTACTTATCATTTACAGGTCAATGGTGCGAACTCACGACTCCACTCTTTCAGAATTTCAGGTCTTTTCAGGACCAGATGGCGCCTAAACTTTTGTGCGCGTAATCATTTCTCACTGAAATGCAAGACAACGTGGGAGCTGTGGCCCAGTGGTCAGCGCGCTTGACCTGCAGTCGCTCGCGGCTGCTGGGTTCGGCGTTCGAAGCTGCACGGATCCCAGAGTTGCATCCTTGAGCAAGGAGCTTTACTTACATAGCGTCTCTGCTCAGGAGTAAAACCGGGTACCTGTAAGGGCTGAGCTGCAGAATTGTGAGCGACAACTTTGGCGCGTTAATCTGCAGCCACCCTGGTTGTATGCTCTTCACGGAGTTGAGATAGTGCTGGAATGATGATGAGCGCGACCCGATGACCTGGGGACAGAACCGTGCGGCTTGAGCATCCACACATGGATGGAAAGTTGCAATATAAAAGCTAGCACTCTTCCTTTACAACTATTTCCCGCTCGACTGATGTGGGACGACGCGACTACTAACTTCTTGGCTGTCGGTGCTCACGACTTTCAGTCCTGACTGCCGCAAACACAGCCCTCGAGTGCCTTTAACTTAAAAGCTCTTCACGTGATACAGTCGTCCAAACGCAAACAAGAATGACACGCCAACAGAAGCATCCGTCGACGAGACGATACAAGCGCTTCAAGGCCACCGATGTCTCGATACGACATGCTGTGGCTCCAAGTCTGGGTGGACTAAGGCTCTCTCAGGTCAAGGTTGGGCGATATCCACATATAGAATGCAGTCTGCCCGTTTTCCCCTTATTGCTGGGTCGCTACGTTCTAGACGGCCTATCCAGTCTGACCTGAATTGTCGTCTGTGCTGTCAAAGGCCTTTGCAGCTATCTCCAAGTCCAGGCTTCAGGCCCACTCCTGGCAACAGCGGTCTCCAACGCTGCAGACCTGTCACGTCCTCGAGGTCACTTCTGGCTTCTCGTCAAGGGAGGAACGTTGACGTTTGAACGCCGTGCAGAGCTTCACGTCTGTTTGGAGGTAGGAGTTTGCGAGCTGTGTCGCTTTTTCCTCTCCTGTTTTTTGCATGTGCAGATTTGTTGCTTTTATGTGTATGCTGCTCTAAGATTACATTAGCAGAAAGTAAGTCTTTCTTTCTTCCTTCCTTTTTCTTTTCTTTCTTTCTATCTTTCTTGCTATCGATATTTTGCATCATTTGCCTTCAGTAGGAGAAGTTGTCACATTGCAATATCAACTAGGGAGAGCTGAGATGAAAATAGTCACCGCCAACTGAATGTATTAGTCAATGTTTCCATGGTAACCCTAAGGGTTTTTCTTTTCATTTATTGACTGTTTGGATTATTTTTCATCAAACCGTCGCATTTGTAAATGTGTCTAAATTAACTTTTGCATCTCAGAACATTATGAACCCTGGAATGATGTGTGTGTGTGTGTGTGTGTGTGTGTGTGTGTGTGTGTGTGTGTGTGTGTGTGCGCGCGCGTGCGTGCGTGTGTGTGTGTGTATATGGGTGTGCGTGTGTGTGCGTGTGTGAATGCGTGTGTGTGCGCGCGCGCGTGTGCGCATGCGTATGTGTGTGTACGTGTGTGTGGTTGTGTGTGCGTGCTTGTGCATATGCGTGTGTGTGTGTGCGTGTGTGTTTGTGTGTGCATATGTGTGTGTGCGTGCATGCATGCGTGTGCACGTGCGTGTTTGTTTTCGTGTGCGTGTGTATTTGTGTGAAGAACCATTGTGTCGTTATAAAGGGAAGACAAATGTTGTACAGAGAGAGCATTGCGCGCCGACTCTTCGTTGCGATACAGGGACCGGGCAGTCTTCCAGTTAAATGGCATCTAATTTGTGCAGTTGTCGATCGGAATTTCAAGGTTTATACGTGAATACGAGTACATTACTGATATAATAATATGATCAAGAGAGTTCTAACTACAAGGATTTATATAATGGAAATAGGAAGCGACAACGGGAACAATCAGAGCAATAGAACTAATTAAGTTTTCTTTAGCTCTTTCACTCTTGTGATTCCTTTATTTTGCTGTGTTGCGCTCTTCTTTTGCAATATCCTGTTGTACGGGGGTTCTCCTAGCTTGCGCCGGGAAGTCGAAGTTCACAAACGCTGGTGGTCGTTTTCGATAAACTTTATTCACGCACTGGGCCCGTATCCAGAACGGCGAGTTATTTTAACCCCGATTTATCTCTAAACTCAGACGATTCCAACTGTCTGTTCCGCTCTCCCTTGGCTGGAAACCAGTATATATAGCAAAGCGCAACCTAGGATCCTCTGACGAGCGTACCTTATCTAACCGATCAAGATAACCCGGGGTTAGGGGATAAATCGAGTGTTAAATAGATAAATCGCCGTTCTGGATACGGGCCCAGGTCAATACACAAGGGTGACAGTAAACAATATCGTCGTAGCAACTTCACTCTACACGCAATGCCACAGAGGACTCACTCCTTACTAAGGAGGACTCGTTTATCTTCTAGTTAAGCTCTCATCTTAACTCTGTCGTATCTCCTCTCGTGTGTGTGTGTGTGTGTGTGTCTCTCTCTCTCTCGCTTTATATACCTAAACACAGGTTCCAGAGTTTTCGAGAACAACTTACGATCTGCTCTGCTGCCGCGAAGCTTCACGAATGGTGTCACGTGACACAGTCAAGACAAATTTAGCCCGACTCGACCAAGTGACTGGGTAACCGAATTAGCGGAGAGATCGATGTAAACACACTGATTGCGCTACGATCTTCTAAGTTCTTGTACGATCTAGAACCTTCACAATGGCTGCTATAGCAGTCTAGAAGGAGTGACCTCATGGACTTGGAAAAAAAAGTAGGGTCCTTTGATCAAGAGTGAAGTGTAGAGCGGTTTGAGCACCAGATATGAGCAATAAGTTGCTACATAAAATCAATACCTTCATATTTATTTTGCTCAGTACTACCACCAAACGGTCATGTAGAGAGGGCGAAAAACAGTTTTTACACTTGTGAATTTCGTGACCGACAAAGATTAGTCTTTTTTATACTGCCTTCTCGTCACGATCATGAGCATTTTCATAGGCCTATGCATTTTGTATTCACACTTCCTGCGTGTTTCATGGCATTTTCAGTGCACACCTGCACATTGGTCTCTGTCTCAGTCACTGTGTAATAAGAGAAGTCACCATCATGACTTGTGTCATGCCTCCGAGAACACAGACATCGAAACTTCGACTGTGCAATTTCGAATACAGAAGTACAGCGTTCCCATTTGAAACCTTGAGCGCCAATCAGAAAGCGATTCCCGACCACGCCTCCCAGCCAAACCTTGAGCGTGTTTGGTCATGGTGGCGTGTTCAGTTCAGTTCAGTCTCTTAACCCTGAGATGGGTTGTTGAGGCACCACTGATGACTTTCGGACAATCTTCCTCCATCGATCTCTATCCTCTGTGGCTCGCTGTGAGTCAGCAAAGGTCAAGCCTGTCCACTCTTTGATGTTGTCTTCCCACCTCTTTTTCTGCCTGCCTCTCCTTCTCCCATCTGGTACGGTACCTTGCAGGATTGTCTTGGCCAGCCCACTGCCTCTTGACACGTGACCGTACCACTTCAGCTTTCTGCTTTTCACGATTGAGAGCAGGTCTTCGAACTGTCCAAATGCTCTCCTGATCCTGTTGCTGACTTCCTCATTCGTGACATGGTCTTCATATGAGATGTTCAGAATCTTGCGGTAGCATCTCATTTCCAGGGCTTGTATCCGTCTCTGTAGTTCAGATGTGAGTGTCCAGGACTCGCATGCATACAAGAATTCGGAGATGGCCAGCATGCGCATGAGCCTGATCTTCGACGCGAGAGTGATATTTCTGTCACTCCATATTGGCTTCAACTTTGCCAATGCTGCTGTTGTTTGTGCTATCCTGGGCAGTATCTCTGGTTTGGACCCTTCATCAGTCACAATAGATCCCAGGTATTTGAAGTTGTTCACAGCTTCCAGTTTTTGGCCCTTCACTTCGATTTCCATTTTGAAGCCCCGAGGGTTGTTCGTCATCACCTTGGTCTCGGCTCTGATCTCCATGCCATATGCCTGTGAGGTCTTGTCCAGGTGCTCGACAAGACTAGTCAGCTCCTCTTCACTTCCTGCTAATCCATCAATGTCATCAGCAAAACGTAAGTTGGTGATCTTTCTGCCACAGATGCTGATTGATCCTTCGTGATCTGCTAGGGCATCAGTCATTATCCTTTCGAGGAAGAGGTTGAAGAGTGTGGGGGAGAGTAGACAGATCTGTCTGACTCTGACCGTTGTCCTGAACCATTCGCCTGTGGTACCATTGAACAGGACTGCGCTGGTCGCTCTGTCATAGAGATGTTCAACGACTTTGATGATCTTGGAGCTCATGTTGTAGCTTCTCATTGTGGCCCACAGCGCAGCATGCCAGACTCTGTCAAATGCTTTCTTAAAGTCTATAAAGACATGGTACAGATCTTGTTGGTGTTGTAGATGTTTCTCACACAGGACTCTCAGATTGAAGATCTGTTCGGTGGTGGTCCTGGTCTGAAACCTGCCTGCTCTTCAGCAATGATTTTCTCTGCCTGAGGTTTTAATCTGTTCAGCAGTAATTTCAGCATGGTGGCGTGTTAGTTTGGCCCAAAATCTCGAGAGAATCGCGAGGGCTAGGCTTTGCCTACGTTCCTTGCTCATCAGGACGCATTCGCCGTGAATGCGGGAAGCCGAGAGAGGTCCGAAGCTCCCTCGATCCTTCCCGCTGCAGTAACGGGTGAGCCAAAATGGCGGAGACAGTGCGAGTTGGGCTAGTGTTCGGAGAGACGAGTGCCTGTAATGTGCTTCTCAGGTTCGAGAATGGAAAAATGTACGTACACGGAAGTATTTGCTGCGAGTGTTCATTTGTATATATAGAGGAGTAGGTGTATTGGCTATTTCTGGACATACACTGCCGAAATTAGTGTTATCGCTTGCAGTATACGTACGCTCTATGAATTATGTCCCTTCACCGTATATGTACGCTCTATGAATTTTGTCGCTTGAATTGATCGAAATGAATCGAGGCCTCACATTTTCGACAAAATTGTCTACAGTTGAACCCGGGTTGCTTTTTTCGTTGAAAAAGTTCCCGTGGCATTCGGTATGACACCAAGGTGTGTTCTATGAAGTGAAAAGCTGATGTTATATCTGAATCGTCAGTTATTTCGTCTATCGGCAACTTCTTCACCGACTCTGGCGCCAGGACGCAGCCATGTTCTTCCGCCTTGCGAGATGGTTGGCCGTTTTTCTAGCTGTAGGAGCGTCTCACTCGCCCTCGACTAGCCATTAAGTGAGAATCTCGAGATTTGTGGCCAAACAAACGCGCCCCTTGCCTTTAGCTGCTTACCAGAGGCGGGTTCCCCAGACCGCTGATATGCAATCCAAACAATCTAAGGCAATCCAAACCAATCCAAACCAATCCAAACCAATCTAAAAGCAATCCAAAGCAATCCAAAGCTAGCCAAATGGCGTTTCCGGCACTATTTCAAAGTGATCGCTGTATCATTCGAGAGTCATACAGTGTCTGGTTTTGAAAACGTATTTATTTCAACAATTAACAGAATGGCCGTTGCGTATAATTACAGGGATCACTTTTTAAAACGCCGGAAATGCTGTTTGGCTTGTTTGGATTGCATATTCATGGCCCTAGGAAATCCGCTTCTTGCCTTTATCTCGCTTACCAGCTGACTCGTTCATGGCGTTGTCTAAATCGCATGGCATAAGTGCGTGGCTAAAGTGCTTGGCTAAAGTGCTTGGCAAAAGTGCATGGCTAGAGTGCATGGCTAGACTGCTTGGCTAAATCGCATGGCATAAATGCATGGCTAAAGTGCATGGCTAGAGTGCTTGGCTAAAGTGCTTGGCTAGAGTCCATGGCTAAAGCGCATGGCTAGAGTGCGTGGTTAGAGTGCTTGGCTAAAGTGCATGGCTAGACTGCAGGCTTGTTCAGGAGTACAAAGCGCTGCATGAGCGATTCATGTTGGCAATTCAGCGCTCTTTGCCTCTCCTGAATACCTACAGATTTAGTGCAGCGCTTCACTTGTGAAAGGGGAGGTAAATCTTCTGCGCCCCATGTTGTGTTGCTAGACGCTAAGAAAGTGTTTTCTTTGCCACAGACATCGTTTATGCACGTTTAAATGTATTCTGCATGAATAAAGTCCACTACTGTGTCATCCTTACTTGCCATTACTCGCGCATACAGAGCGTTGGGGGCAAATAAAGCCCGTTCCAGTCCCAAAATGATGTTTCTGAGGGTTATTTTACGCATCGACGGCCAGTGCGGGATCGAAGACGCCATTTTGACAATCATGTGAATCACCTCGGATCTGTGATGCACAGCGCTGCACAGCGCTGAATGAATCACGCCCCAAAATTGCTGTTCAGGAGAGAAACCCGTGCAGCGCTGTGTAGCGCTTTGCAGCGCTGCGCCTCCTGAACAAGCCTTGAGTCCCATGTCCTTCGACTTTCGGCTAACTAGGTCACGTTGGCATGACGTATAACCAGTGCACCTCATCTTAGCGCATTTTGTGACTTTTCATTTTGCTGATTGAGCGCATAGTATAATCACACTCGAGCGCAAAATTCTCACCTTATTCAGGTGAAAACAGCATATTCCAATCATATTTGAGTACAAAAGGGGGATACGGGGAATCGAATGGAAGTAGAGATGGAGTAGAAAACATCAAAAGGATGGTTTCCTCATATAGATTACACATTCTATATTTTTTTTCTCTCCACTTAACTCCCGCAATTTACTGTCTCTATTTTTTCCATTTTGACTAACTTCATTACGGTTTTAAACTGTCTGGCCTTGCATGGTCATCTCATGCCCTCAAATGTGTGGGGGGCAAAATGGGCGAACACGAGTCCCTGTGTGCATGGATCCGCATTCTGATCGAAAAAACGTGAGTGTCGGTATTGCTGCGGTGTTCTCATCTCAAGCACCATTTTGCTATAACGAAATTATAATTTTGCTCTTTTGACACAGGCATGCCATCTCCTTTAGTCACAAAAGTCACCTTTACAATGTCGTCCTGACTTTTTTTTTCTTTCTACCGTTGACAAAATGTCATCTTGTGCTTTTGACATATCAAAAAGTCATGCCTGTGTCAAAAGTCATTATTACGATGTTGTCTCTCATAATATAATCAAGTTCACAGCATTTCTGTTATGTTAACATTTTATTGAGAAAGTGTGTCGATTAGAGAAGTTGTGATATCTGTTTCACCTCAAGAAGTCATTATTTCGACTTGCTAATCATTTGTTATAAAGATTTGCAGGGCTTGCACATTTGCCTGGTAAATAAATTCTATCCAGTACATTTCCGCTTATGCAAATTACGGACAGCCGGTTCCATATTTGCCCAAACTCTCCTCACCAGGTCATTAAAACATTATCGATTTTTGACTGCGTACATTTGGCAATGTTGAAGCCAGTGGTGTGAATATAATGTATTCTTTCACACACATAAACTAACTTATTACATTTTATTTTTACATTTGATTTGTTTGTTCATTTTATTTGTTCTCTTTATTTTATTTAATCATATTTTTTTTTATTTGATTCGTTTCATTTCATTTATTGATTTTTACATTATGTTTTCTTTTTTGTTTTATTTCATTCTACCTTTTTATTTTCATTTAATTTTATCTCATTTGATCTTTTTTGTTTATTTTATTTTGTGTTTTGTTTTATTTGGGTTGGGTTGGGTTTGGTTGAGTTTGGTTTGGTTTGGTTTATCTCATCTCATCTCATCTCATTTTATTTTATTTTATTTTATATTTGTTTAATCTTATTTTATTATAGTTTATGTTATATTTTTGTTAGTTTATTTCGCTTTGTTGATCTTATTTCATTTTTCCAGCAGAGATGTCCGGACTGGAGAAGTACAGGGAAGCTGCTCAGAAAGGCGTGGAGTTCCTGGCTCGATCCTTGGACGAGGAAGGGCTCTACAAAAATGACCCTCAGGCCCACGGTGACCTCGGCGCCATCTACAAGGTGAAGGTCATTTCGGACCGTCTTAGAAGTTAAAAAAATTAATCCGAAGCTGACGGAGAACAAAGTAGCATCAACTGACTTACTTAATTAAGAGAGAACCAAGACTGTCGTTACCAAGGCAACACCATCAGGCTCTCCGTAAAGAAGTTATCCGTTGTTGTATTTTAATGTAAACGTTTCTATGGGATTCATCATCTACATCTCAGGTCGAAAGGCGTGTAGTAAAAATCCTCATCTGCGTCCAGTTTGGTAACTTAATTGAGAAAGACTCTCGCACACTTGTCAGTGCGAGCTGAATGTGTACACATGAAAGGCTACACGATTTGCGCCTAACGGAATGAATGTACGAGAGCAGGCTTCAGCAATATTTTTCAGACATACTTGAGGAAGGCAAATCTAAACGATTATTTTTCACTCGTTTTCTTTTCCTTGAGCCAAACTAGCCAAAGGGTTAAGATTCCTATACTGAGTGGCCAGTGACTTCGAGGTGCAGTTTCTAACTTGCGCGGATCTGAGAGATGCATCCTTAAGCCATGAGCTTGACTCATGTTGCTTCTCACCATCCATGAGTACAACGGGGTACCTGTGAGGGGTGAGAATGAAAATTTAGGGGTGGAGGAGGGGGTGGGGGGTGGGGGGGACTTGGCACGTTCATCCTCAGCCTGGTAGTGTGCTGCCCTGAGAGTAGAAATGCTGTTTGTGTGAGAGATGTTTTGGCCTTTTGATCGGGGAGAACATGTGTGCCGTTTGAGCACCCAAATTGTGTTGAAAGTCCCGATATAAGAATATATAAAGTATATTTTCCTTCTCACCTCATCACTATGCCTCCCTTCTTTCAGGAATAAAAGTGGTTCCTAGAAAGTGCACACATTCAAGCACACTAACACACACACATAAAATACACATAATTTAAATGCACTTACAATCAGACACTCATTCATAGTAATCGGCATGCGCGCGCACGCGCTGACTTTTACTTATGATGACGTCATTCCTATCTACCCAGTTGCCCATGCAGCTGCTGATGTCAGGACGTACCCTGCTTTGTGCCCGGATGTTGGATACGATGCAGCGTCGCTTCCTGCAGCCGAATGGAGATCTGCTCTCCTATCCAGGTACCACTTTCTCTCTCCTTCTCGTGTATCTCTTTTGCCTTCCTTCTCATGCACCTGTCGATGCCCATTCGATTATATTCTTCACAGCTAAACTCGTGTTTACAAGTTGCTTTCTTAATAAGGTACCTTGTGGACTATATGCTCTCTCTCTCTCTCTCTCTCTCTCTCTCTCTCTCTCTCTCTCTCTCTCTCTCACTCACTCACTCACACACACACACACACACACACACACACACACACACACACACACACACACACACACACACACACACACACACACACACACACACACACACACATACACTCGCATTTATACGCATGCACCCATGCCCATCAGAGACGATATGCCTCGCGTAAAAAGCAATTAGTTTGAATGCGAAAAATGTTCGAATGAAAACTTTTCGGGAGAAATGATAACTGCGACGACGACGACAGAGGGATTTTTAAAATTTCTTCTTCATTGTAAAATTCAAATATAAAAACTGAAACTGATGATCTGACCTTGACATTTGACCCCCAGAGAAGACAGGTCTGGCCTCCAAGACGGATGACTGGCACCTTGCCTACAACTGGCCCTACATCAATGGATGGATCGGCATGGCTTCCCACCGCTCCTTCAAGTTCGACTTGGCCCAGGTGAGACTCGGGATGGCCTCAGGGCTGTAGACCAGCGGTCAGAGCACTCGCCCTCAGTCGCATGAGTCTACGCGTAGCGGCAGGGGCGTTCAAAGCAGTACTGCCCCGAGTTGCATAGACTCAGCGATTGCAAGCGGTGAGCAGCGCTTGCGCCGTGAAACGGCTTGTTCAGAACGCGTAGCGCTGCAAAGCGCTGCATGTGATTCGGCGCTTTGCAGCGCTGCCCCTCCTGAACAAGCCGTTTCATGGCGCAAACGCTGCTCAGCGCTTGCAATCGCTGAGTCTGTGCAACACGGGGCAGATGCACTGCACGTGACGACACGAAGCAACAAGCAGATCGTGCGTGCGTAAAAAAGAAAGAAGAAGAGAGCTTGCCCCCTCAAGTCTATTTGCCCGCGTCGAAGCAGCGGCGCATCCCATAAGTCAGCCAATCAGGAAAGAGTTCCGGAGATAAATCATCGAGTTACATGATAGGAGCCATGTCGTATCACGTAGCTCAGTGAGGCCAACTCGTTAGAGAGGCTCGGCGCAACGAGAAGCAAAGAGACATTCCCTGCGTTCCGTTGCACTATGCTTCATCTCCGCTACGATGTAGCAGCCTCAAGAGTTTTGATTGGTTGGTTTTATTTAATAACTTTAAAAGGACATTATCATTACATGTATAGGGTTTCAGAGACCCTCTTTGAATACACGATTCCCCAAAATTATTTAACACTCAATTTAACTCTTGATCGAAGAAACGACTTAATAAAAGCATTAGGATCGAAAATCATTCATACACAATCTTTGGTGACGTTTCACCAAGTGGCAGAGGTTAACTTCCTGTCAAGGTCGCGTAGCAGTTAGAGTATCTCAGAAGGCGCTCTAACTGTTTCACACTAGAGTGCGCCACTTGCTGTGCCTAGCAACGATGAAACTACAGAACCCGTAGCTGCATTTGATTGGCTCATACTAAACACAACTAATTGGAAATCACTCCACGGACTTGCAGGGTAAACATGCTTCGAACCATGCAGTTTAGACTGTTTGCATACCATGGAAGTGGCAAACGTGCCGATTTCTGTCCAATTTCGAAGAAATGAATGTTTTCGTGCTCTTATCACCATGGCAGAGTGGATTGTATGTCTTGGTTTGACATCTGCAGTAAACGTCGGCATTTATACCCATGCGTGTAACGAAATAGCAGACGACACACATTTTGGGATTCCCTTGACCTTCCTCTATGACTGGTAATGGTTATCTTCCTTTTGTTATTAACGGATTTTCGACTCTAATGCTTTTATAAAGTTATCTATTCGATCAAGATGGATATAATTGAATGTGAAATCATTTTGGGGATTCATGTATCCAAAAGAGGGCCTCCAAAACCTTCTACTTTTAATGGTAACGTGCTTTTTAAGTACTTAAAGAAACCGACCAATCGAAACTCCTGAGCCTGCCACATCGTAGCAGAGATGGAGCAGAGTGCAACGGAACGCAGGGATATTCGCTTCAAGTCGACTGTTGTAACCACGACACTCGCAAGCCTTTGCTCTTTTTTCCTTCCTGTTGACAGGCCTGCCTGAAGTACATGCTGACCTTCCAGCACCCGAAGCAGCAGGGTTTCCTGTGGGCAGAGCCCTATGACGCAAGCAATGACAGCGGCAGTCTGGAGCAGACAGTCTGTGGATTCATGTCGTCACATCTGGGACTGACGTGTTTGGTGTATGGAGGTCAGTGCCGTTTGAGAGTAGACACGACATGACTAGACTCGATGTGGCTAGGCTAGGCTAGGCTAGGCTATGCTAGGCTAGGCTAGGCTAGGCTGGACTATATTGGATTAGACTGGACTGGACTAGATTAGACTAGATTGGACTGGATTGGATTGAACTGAGCTAGATTGGACAGACTGCACCACACTGGACTGGACCAGACCACACCGGACTGGACTGGACCAGACCACATCGGACTGGACTGGACCACATCACACTGGACTGGACTGGACCACACCACACCGGACTGGACTGGACTGGACCACACCACACCGGACTGGACTGGACCACACCACACCAGACTCGACTCGAGTAGACTAGACCAAACAAGACTAGAGGAGACAGGTTAAAACCAAACTAGTTTGAACTTACGGTCGGATCTGAATGACTTTGTCCTAATGCCCCCTGGTGGCCTCCCTGGCTGCTTGGGGCTTCCCCTGGCTCAGCTGCTGGAGCAGGCCCCGGAAGTCAGCAGCCCGGGGTGTCAGCTGACAAGGAGGGCGTCGGGTGGCTCCGGTAGTATGTAAATATGGACTAGATGAGACAAGATAATACAGACTAGACTAGATAAATCAGGATAAAAAAAGACTAGACGCGATGGTGACAAGACAAGACAGGAGGAGGCTAGCGAGACGAGATAGAGACAAGACAAGTCTAAATGGGGAGGAAAAAAAACATACTAGACCAAACATGACAAGATAGACCAATACTAGATTTGACGAAACGAGTCGGGACACAGAAAGACTGGTGACGACGAGACTGGACAAAAGAAGACAAGACGAGAAGGAAGGCCTAGATTGAATCAGAACAGACAGGACGAGCCAGAGTACTCAAGACGAGAGATCAGGCGAGATGAAGAAGGAAAGGACCAGTCAAGAACACAAGAGATTATATGTGACCGGACAAAAAAAGAAGAAGAGACTAAACAGTAAATGAGACTGTCCCAGACGCTCTGCTCGCAAATGAACTCATAGAATGGGTTGAGATAATGCTCTTCTCTTTTTATATATATAGAGAACGCAGATATATTAAAGATCATGGTGGTGGAAAACAGCAATCAAATCATTCCAAGCTGGGACTGAACCACCGGTATAAGGCGACACTAAACGAGATGGGATGAGGCTTCACAGAATATCCCTACAACTATCGCAGTACGTTGTTACCCCCAGACGTGGAGCGTGCCCGCGCAGCAGGCGAGTACATCGTGTCGCTGATGTCCAGACAGCCGGACCTGAAGAAGGAGATCCTGTTCAAGACGAGGGGCGACAATGGGGAGATCGTCCGGGACTTTCCTGAGGACAAAGCGTCCTTCTTCACTGTGCGTCGCGACCAACCCAAGCAGCGCTACTACAAGCTGGGGTACCCCGTCATGTTCCTTCAGGTTTGGATCATTTAGCATTAGTTGTTTCTCTGTAATTCAGCCGTCCAGTCCTGCTTTTACCTGGTGCTTTTGCTCCGTATCCGAGGAAAATAGTTTAATTTAAAAGTTGCGATGCAAGATGTGTGTCTGGTTATCAGAATGACTTTGTTTACCACTTCGTCTAATTGTCTCGAACAGTCTCGTTGCGCGAGACCTGCCCTGCCGCCATCTTGGTGGTCAATGCCATATTGATTGCTAGCGAGATTGTCACTATTGCCGCTGCGTGTGATGTGATCTATATTGTGAATATGAACATGAAAATTAACTTCTCCGTGGGTACATAAAATGATCTGGCGTAACTTTGCGCTTTGTAGCATGATGCTCACGAAGTTGTCTACGAAACTACCGTCACCCCATAGCGTAGCGTCTGTAAGCCCGCGTTCACTTCGGCGTGACGTCACGTTCGGTACTTTCCGGCGGCGGCACTACTTCCGGGGACAGCATTCGATCGGAGAAGGCGTGTGCAAATGACGTTTGTTCACACAAACTGACAAAGCCTCGCAAAGACATTTTACCCAGTGCGAGTGGTTGTCACGCACGCACGTGCGCATCACTGGTGACGTACGTGATAATAAAAACTTATTTGAAACTGCGTTTTTGCAAGAGCAACGTACATATTCAGTGCTTTTCTCGGCAATGGAATCCCATAGTTGACTAACTCCAGCCTTTTAACACTGAAATAAGCCAGCATCGCAATCACCGTTACTTCTCATATAGAATTTAGCAATTCAGTTAACCGAAGAAGTGAATTCAAATTTGCAGCTTGGCTGGTAGTAGTGTAAATAATCAACTGCATGGATGATCTGGAAAACGGGCACGCATGATATATGCAGTTCTAAAATACGATTTACCGAGAATGACACACTCATAGCCACATACATTTACTTGCAAATTAATTGAATACGCAGTACTAACCTTCACTGGTAAGGACAACACTTTTAAAAGCTACTTTAAGTACTTGTCAACTTGGTGATTTGAATCTCACCCGCATGAATTCTCCCTCCCGGTATCTCCAGGGCAGAGTTTGTTCTAATACAAGTAATAGTCCTATAAACTCTCTGGAGTGGAGAGTGAGCGGGGAGCTATGTATATGGTGGAACGCGCGTCTTTAGTGCAGAGCGTTATGAAGCCGGGCAAAACAATAGCTTAAATTATTTCTGTACTGCTGCTAAAATT
The DNA here is from genome assembly GCA_034096865.1 of Theodoxus fluviatilis. Lineage (NCBI taxonomy): Eukaryota > Metazoa > Mollusca > Gastropoda > Cycloneritida > Neritidae > Theodoxus > Theodoxus fluviatilis. The sequence goes on from JAWQFJ010004965.1 coordinate 21,721, forward strand.
GACAACACTAAAACGATTTCTTTACACGTGAATTACCATAAACTTATGTATTATTCCACCATGAAGTTGTTTATTGAATATATATATATATATATACGTCTTGTCATGACTGTACGGTCGATCTCTCGCAGACTCCCGCTCATCACACAATAATTAATATATTATAAACCCCACCGAAATCATTCGTGTAGCCTTATGTATGCAATAATGCATATCCGTCGCTTTACTCTTTAACCCTGTAGATATATCCATAGTGTAAGTCCGCGTTGTGAACAGCTGAAGGAATGAAAGAACGCCGAAAACGCTCTGTTCGGCACGGAGGCTTGATAAATCTTCCATTCCGTGTGATGCGGAGCTCCTAATTGCGATCTATCATAATAAAAACTCACCTGCTGTTCCGTGTAATGAGCAGGGAGTGGATCCGGGTTCATTTCTGTAGGTCCATTGCCACCAACGAAATGCTTTGAACAAATGAACTGTGTCCATCGTGCCTAGGAGCTGCTTGGCTTTATTTTGAAGTGTTGTCGCCTGCACAAATGCACCCATCGATTGAATTTCTCCGATTCAACAAGTGGGTCGGGCATCGTTATAAAAAATACTCCTTTCATGTGGTCTTTTTGCTTGTATCTTGAATCGCTGTTGCATTTTCCCCAGGAGCAGTGTCGAACCATCTTGCAGCACATCAATGGGGACGCACGCTAAGGGATGTCCCCGGAAGTTGGTAGACGTCACTCGCTTATCTATTTTTAGATCGCGCCGTTCGCTGCTTGCCTGCAGACG
>JAWQFJ010004965.1:30000-44516 GCA_034096865.1 Theodoxus fluviatilis
GAGTGGAGTTGTAGAGTTGCGTGTCATCAGCAAATTCACTGTGAGAGAATGAATGAGAGAAATGTCAATTACGTTGGGAAGTGGTTGGGTGTTCAGTAGAAACAGCAGAGGACCCAGAACCGAGCCCTGTGGGGCTCCGTATTTTAGCGGGGCAGGATCAGAAGCAATACTCTGGATCAAAACAGTCTGCCTACGTTCTGAGAAATATGATTTCAGGAAGGAGAGTGCTGTGTTGTCAATGCCAAAAACATATCTTAGACGGGAGAGAAGAATTCCATGATCTATTGTGTCAAACGCAGCACTCAAATCTAACAACGTGAGAAGGGAAACTTTGGAATCATCAGATGCGACAAGGAGGTCGTTTAGAACACGGAGCAGAGTTGTTTCGGTGGAATGGTGAGCACGGTACGCGGACTGAAAACGAGCCAAAAGATCATACTTGGACACGTGCTCTAACAACTGCTGCAAAGCTAATTTCTCTAACAGTTTTGAAAGAAAGGAAAGGCTGGAGACTGGCCTGTAATTGCTAAGCTTGTTTGGATCCAGATCTTGCTTCTTCAGAAGTGGCTTGACTAAAGCTTGTTTGAAAACACTGGGGAAGATGCCAGACTGGAAGCAATCATTGATCATCTGTGTCAGAACAGGCAGAACGTCATCATTGCACTCAAGTAAGAGGGATGTAGGAACAGGGTCAAGGTCACAGGAGGTAGGGGTCATACTACGGATGGTCTTAAGGACCACACTAGCCTCAGCCGAGCTGAACTGGAGGAGGGGAGTACCATTGAGGATACTGGGTCTTCGCTAACACCTGTGCCATCAGACGTTAGTGGAGTCCGGTCAGTAGTGTTCAGTTTCGTAGTTCCTTCTGCCATCATGGTTTGCAGGGCGTCTGGGAGCACAGTAGCCTAATCATCCCCTGCCTGTCCCGCCGTCATGGCCACCTTGAGGAGGCGCATCAATGGCGATTGTGCACCTCCGATCTGCACAGGTCGTCCATCAATAAGCAGGAGAGACCGTCCCCAGTCTACCACGCAGCAGGGAACGCCGGGCTATGCCCTTTAAGCCCGGCGCATCCTAGTTTTCCTGGGCTGTGGTGGTCTTCTTCTTTCCCTGTGGACAGCGGCGAGCAACGTGGCCTGTCTTGTCACAATTATAACATCTGATCTGCCCTTGCTGTTCATCCTGACAAGAGGAACAGTTTTGCATCTTCTCCAGCAACTCCACTATTAACCGACGAAACTGGGTCAGAGAGAGAGTGTTGCCGTCACCCTCCGGCTACTCCTGGCTGCCAATGGCTCTGATCCTGTGAGGGTGAGAAGCTCGCTGGGTCGCTTCTTCACGGTGAGCGATAGCCTCAACATGGAGGGCAGTGTTGACTGCTTCCGCCAAGGTAGAAGGAGCCAACACCTGTACTTGGTGTTTTGCTTCATCGCCGACGAGGGCATCTTGGAACTTCTCCCGAGCAAAATCGTCCATTGCCTCCCTGTTAAAGGCAGGGTGAGCTCGCATCATCAGCCTCTCGATGTCTGCCACCAACTCAATGAGCGAATCTCCCTTTTTGCGCTTTCTTGTGTAGAGTACTGCCTTAGCCTGGTCTGCATTCCGGGAATCTTGAAACCTGTCACGAAGGGCGGAATGGTTTCCAGGACTGTCAGCGATTGTCCCGTCAGGCTGGAGATGAAGAAACTCGCTTTCTCCCGTTCTCCCCAACCGTTGATCTGCGTGGTAGGCATCCCATGGTGCCTTCCCGTCATACATTTGTGGCCGCTGCACTCTTCCTTGTTTAAAACGAACGGTGACGCCTCGGCTCGGAGTTGCTTGGGGGCCAGGTGGTTATCTTGGGTGAAAAGTCTGGCTGGATAGGAGAGGCTTGCTTTGTTTATTCTTTCTCTTCCAGCATTTTCTCCAGTCTGCAGATGACTGTGTCAAGCCAGGTTACTTCCCCTTTGAGGGAGTCGAGGCATGCTGCTTCTTGCTGGAGGTTAGCATCAATGCAATCTACCTCCTCTCCTAGGCGAAAGCTTACTGCCTCGATTTCCCTCTGCAGTCCTTCTGTCCCAGCTTTGATTATCTGCAGCAACTCTTCCTAACGCAGGCGATATTCCTTCTCTTCTGCCTCCTTCTGTTCACGGTATGCAGCCTCTTGCTGGCGACCCTCGGCTTCTTCTAGCTCCTTTTGTTCTCGGTATGCAGCCTCTTGCTGGCGACGCTCGGCTTTTACTCGCTCCTTCTGTTCTCGGTATGCAGCCTCTTGCTGGCGAATTTCTGTCTCCTCTGCCTCCTTCCGTTCGCGATGTCGTTTTTCCTCCTTTTGTTGGTGGAGCAGAAGTCTCATCATCATTGCAATGTCTTCCATTGGTTCCTCTGTCGCCTCCGCGCGTGCGGCTGATCGAGTCACGCGTTTCTCGCCGTCCATACTTCGATTGTTTGCCATCTCGGGAACTAATGTTGCACTCTTCTCTTGCAATATCCTATTGTACGGGGGTTCTCCTAGCTTGCTCTGGAAACGCAGGTGGTCGTTTTCGATAAATTTTATTCATGCACTGATCGCTACACAGCGGTGAAAATCAGCAAACAGTAATTGTCGTAACAACTTCACTCTACACGCAGTGCCGCAGAGGACTCACTCCTTACAAAGTTAAGCTCTCACCTTAACTCTGTCGCATCTGTTCCTTGTGTCTCACTCTCTCTCTTGCTTTGTTGCGTCTTATATACTTAACCCCAGGTTCCAGATCTTTTGTGAATGAAGCCACACATTCTCTAAAAGCTCGAGCTCGAAATCGACTGACGTCACGTGACACAACAAGACAATTTTAGCCTGACTCGACCGCTTGCCAGGGCAGTGACCTGACCAATATAAAACAAAGCAACCTCGTCGCGATCCTCCCGCGCGATCTAGAACCTTCACAACAAAATGAATGTGCATACTATTAAACAAAAATTCTCTTTTGTTCTAGTTTGATGAAGTTGACTGTTTACAGACACAATAATCTTTATTCGTGGCACTATGCAGTGCAATGCAAAACTTGTCATGGGTTCACTGTGAGGTTTGCTTGACTCAAGTATCAAAAGTAGGCATTTCTGAGATATTATAGATAGCTAAGTATAGTTATGAATTATTTATAGCACTTTTCTTATAAACGTTGATTTTCTGTTGCTTTGCAAAGGTAGTTTGATGCCTTCAGTTGCAGTATTCCAAGTTTCGTGCGTATTAACGTATGGTACAGCCTATCAGCCTTTGTGGGCTGAATAAGGCCACTGAGCACGAAAACCACTAGAATAGTTCCAAGTCAGCAATCAAGTCACGATGTCTTGGGTTATTCGCCTCTTATTAATTCTGTTGTGATTATTTCTGTTGTGATTAATTCTGTTGTGATTAATTGTGTTGTTATTTAATTGTGTTGTTATTTAATTGTGTTGTTATTTAATTGTGTTGTTATTTAATTGTATTGTTATTTAATTCTGTTGTTATTAAATTATGCTGTTATTTAATTCTGTTGTTATTTAATTCTGATCTTATTTAATTCTGTTGTTATTTTATCTGTTGTGATTATTTCTGTTGTGATTAATTCTGTTGTGATTAATTGTGTTGTTATTTAATTGTGTTGTTATTTAATTGTATTGATATTTAATTCTGTTGTTATTTAATTCTGTTGTTATTTAATTCTGTTGTTATTTAATTCTGTTGTTATTTAATTCTGTTGTTATTTTTTCTGTTGTGATTATTTCTGTTGTGATTATTTGTGGTGGTGGTGGTGGTGGTGGTGGTGGTGGTGGTGGTGGTGGTAGTGGTGGTATTTAATTCTGTTGTTATTTTATTCTGATGTTATTTAATTCTGTTGTTATTTTTTCTAATGTGTTGGTGGTGGTGGTGGCGGCGGTGATGGTGGTGGCGGTGGTGGTGGTGGTGGTGGTGGTGGTGGTGGTGGTGGCGGTGGTGGTGGTGGTGGTGGTGGTGGTGGTGGCGGTGGTGGTGCTGATGGTGGTGGTGGTAGTGGTTTGTGGTGGGTAGTGGTTGGTGGTGGGTGGTGGTTGGTGGTGGGTGGTGGTTGGTGGTGGGTGGTGGTTGGTGGTGGGTGGTGGTTGGTGGTAGGTGGTGGTGGTTGGTGGGTGGTGGTGGTTGGTGGTGGTGGTGGTTTGTGGTTGTGGTGGTTGGTGGTGGTGGTCTTTTCTTTTCTTTGCTTTTCTTTTCTTTTCTTTTCTTTTCTTTGCTTTGCTTTTCTTTGCTTTTCTTTGCTTTTCTTTTCTTTGCTTTTCTTTGCTTTTCTTTGCTTTTCTTTTCTTTTCTTTGCTTGTCTTTGCTTTTCTTTGCTTTTCTTTGCTTTTCTTTGCTTTTCTTTGCTTTTCTTTGCTTTTCTTTGCTTTTCTTTGCTTTTCTTTTCTTTGCTTTTCTCTTCTTTGCTTTTCTTTGCTTTTCTTTTCTTTTCTTTTCTTTTATTTGCTTTTCTTAGCTTTTCTTTTATTTGCTTTTCTTTTCTTTTCTTTGCTTTTCTTTGCTTTTCTTTTCTTTTCTTTCTTAACTTTTCTTTGCTTTACTTTTATTTTCTTTTCTTTTCTTTTCTTTTCTTTGCTTTTCTTTGCTTTTCTTTGCTTTTCTTTGCTTTTCTTTTCATTTCTTTGCTTTTCTTTGCTTTTCTTTTCTTTTCTTTGCTTTGCTTTTCTTTGTTGTTTTTTTTCTTTTCTTTTCTTTTCTTTTCTTAACTTTTCTTTGCATTTCATTTCTTTTGTTTTCTTTCCTTTTCTTTCCTTTTCTTTGCTTTTCTTTGCTTTTCTTTCTTTTTCTTTGCTTTTCTTTGCTTTTCTTTCCTTTCCTTTGCTTATATTTTCTTTGCTTTTCCTTGCTTTTCTTTGCTTTTCTTAGTTTTTCTTTGCTTTCCTTTGCTTTGCTTTTCTTTTCTTTTCTTTTCTTTGCTTTGCTATGCTTTGCTTTGCTTTGCTTTGCTTGGCTTGGCTTTTCTTTTCTTTTCTTTTGTTTGCTTTTCTTTGCTTTTCTTTTCTTTTCTTTTTATTTCTTTTCTTTTCTTTGCTTTGCTTTTCTTTGCTTTTCTTTTCTTTGCTTTTCTTTGCTTTTCTTTCCTTTTCTTTTCTTTGCTTTTCTTTACTTTTCTTTAGTTTTCTTTGCTTTTCTTTGCTTTTCCTTGCTTTTCTTTGCTTTTCTTTTCTTTGCTTTTCTTTTCTTTTATTTTCTTTGCTTTTCTTTGCTTTTCTTTGCTTTTCTTTTGTTTGCTTTGCTTTGCTATGCTTTGCTTTGCTTTTCTTTTCTTTTCTTTTCTTTTATTTGCTTTTCTTTTCTTTTCTTTGCTTTTCTTTGCTTTGCTTTGCTTTTTTGCTTTTCTTTGCTTTTATTTTCTTTTATTTTCTTTTCTTTGCTTTTCTTTGCTTTGCTTTTCTTCGCTTTTCTTTGCTTTTCTTTCCTTTTCTTTACTTTTCTTTGCTTTTCTTTTCTTTGCTTTTCTTTGCTTTTCTTTGCTTTTCTTTTCTTTTCTTTTCTTTGCTTTTCTTTTCTTTTCTTTTCTTTGCTTTTCTTTTCTTTGCTTTTCTTTTCTTTTGTTTGCTTATCTTTTCTTTGCTTTTCTTTTCTTTTCTTTGCTTATCTATTCTTTGCCTTTCTTTGTTTATCTTTTCTTTTCTTTTCTCTGCTTTTCTTTGCTTTTCTTTGCTTTTCTTTGCTTTTCTTTTCAGTTCTTTTCTTTTCTCTTCTTTTCTTTTCTTTTCTTTTCTTTGCTTTGCTTTTCTTTGCTTTTCTTTCCTTTTCTTAGCATTTCTTTGCTTTTCTTTCGTTTGCTTTTCTTTTCTTTTCTTTCCTTTGCTTTTGTTTGCTTTTCTTTGCTTTTGTTTGCTTTTCTTTTCTTTGCTTTTCTTTGCTTTTCTTTTCTTTTCTTTGGTTATCTTTTCTTTGCTTTTCTTTGCTTTTCTTTGCTTATCTTTTCTTTGCTTTTCGTTGCTTTTCTTTGCTTTTCTTTGCTTTTCTTTCCTTTTCTTTTCTTTTCTTTTCTTTGCTTTGCTTTGCTTTGCTTTGCTTTGCTTTCCTTTTGTATTCTTTTCTTTTCTTTGCTTGTGTTTGCTTTTCTTTGCTTTTCTTTTCTTTTCTTTTCTTTGCTTCTCTTTGCTTTGCTTTTCTTTGCTTTTCTTTGCTTTTCTTCTCTTTGCTTTTCTTTGCTTTTCTTTGCTTTTCTTTTCTTTCCTTTTCTTTGCTTTTCTTTGCTTTTCTTTGCTTTTTTTTCTTTTCTTTGCTTTTCTTTTCTTTTGTTTGCTTATCTTTTCTTTTCTTTTCTTTTCTTTGCTTTGCTTTGCTTTTTTTTTCTTTGCTTTTCTTTGCTTTTCTTTGCTTTTCGTTGCTTTTCTTCGCTTTTCTTTGCTTTTCTTTTCTTTGCTTTTCTTTGCTTTTCTTTGTTTTCCTTTTCTTTTCTTTGCTTTTCTTTTCTTTTCTTTGCTTTTCTTTGCTTTTCTTTGCTTATCTTTTCTTTGGTTTTCTTTGGTTTTCTTTTCTTTGCTTTTCTTTTCTTTTCTTTTCTTGTCTTTGCTTTCTTTTCTTTTCTTTGCTTTGCTTTTCCTTGCTTTTCTTTGCTTTTCTTTTCTTGGCTTTTCTTTGCTTTTCTTTGCTTTTCTTTGCTTTTCTTTGCTTTTCTTTGCTTTTCTTTGCTTTTCTTTGCTTTTTGTTGCTTTTCGTTGCTTTTCTTTGCTTTTCTTTGCTTTTCTTTGCTTTTCTTTCCTTTTCGTTTCTTTGCTTTTCTTTTCTTCTCTTTGCTTTTCTTTGCTTTTCTTTGCTTTTGTTTGCTTTTCTTTTCTATGCTTTTCATTTCTTTTGTTTGGTTTTCTTTTCTTTTCTTTTCTTTTCTTTTCTTTGCTTTTCTTTGCTTTTCTTTGCTTTTTCTTCTCTTTTCTTTGCTTTTCTTTTCTTTGCTTTGCTTTTCTTTGCCTTTCTTTGCTTTTCGTTGCTTTTCTTTTCTTTTTTTCTTCTTTTCTTTGCTTTTCTTTGCTTTGCTTTGCTTTGCTTTTCTCTTCTTTTCATTGCTTTTCTTTGCTTTTCTTTGCTTTGCTTTGCTTTCCTTTTCTTTGCTTTTCTTTTCTTTTATTTTCTTTGCTTTTCTTTCCTTTTCTTTGCTTTGATTTGCTTTTCTTTGCTTTTTTTCCCTTTTCTTTGCTTTCCTTTTCTTTTCTTTTCTTTGCTTTTGTTTGCTTTTCTTTGCTTATCTTTTCTTTGCTTTTCTTTGCTTTTCTCTGCTTATCTTTTATTTTCTTTTCTTTGCTTTTCTTTTCTTTTGTTTGCTTTTCTTTTTTTCTCTTTTCTTTTTTTTCCCTAACTTTTCTTTGCTTTTCTTTTTTTTTGCTTTTCTTTGCTTTTCTTTGCTTTTCTTTGCTTTTCTTTGCTTTTCTTTGCTTTTCTTTGCTTTTCTTTGCATTTCTTTCCTTTTCTTTGCTTTTCTTTGCTTTTCTTTTCTTTGCTTTTCTTTGCTTTTCTTTTCTTTGCTTTTCTTTGCTTTTCTTTGCTTTTCTTTGCTTTTCTTTTCTTTGCTTTTGCTTTCTGTTCTTTTCTTTACTTTTCTAAAATTTTCTTTGCTTTGCTTTTCTTTTCTTTTCTTTTCTTTTATCTGCTTTTCTTTGCTTTTCGTTGCTTTTCTTTGCTTATCTTTTCTTTGCTTTTCTTTGCTTTTCTCTGCTTATCTTTTCTTTGCTTTTCTTTGCTTTTCTTTTCTTTTGTTTGCTTTGCTTTTCTTTTCTTTGCTTTGCTTTGCTTTTCTTTTCTTTGCTTTGCTTTGCTTTGATTTGCTTTGCTTTGCTTTGCTTTGCTTTTATTTTCTTTGCTTTTCTTTGCTTTTCTTTGCTTCTATTTGCTTTCTTTGCTTATCTTTTCTTTGCTTTTCTTTGCTTCTCTTTGCTTTTCTTTGCTTTTCTTTGCTTTGATTTTCTATTTTTTCTTTTCTTTGCTTTGCTTTGCTGTGCTATGCTTTGCTTTGCTTTGCATTGCCCTCTTTTCGTTTCTTTTCTTTTCTTTTCTTTTCTTTGCTTTTCTTTGCTTTTCTTTTCTTTTCTTTTCCTTTCTTTTCTTTTCTTTTCTTTTATTTGCTTTTCTTTGCTTTGCTTTTCTTTTCTTTTCTTTTTTTTTGCTTTTCTCTGCTTTTCTTTTCTTTTCTTTTGTTTTCTTTTTTTGCTTTTCTTTGCTTTTCGTTGCTTTTCGTTGCTTTTCTTTGCTTTTCTTTGCTTTTCTTTCCTTTGCTTTTCTTTTCTTTGCTTTGCTTTTATTGCTTTTCTTTGCTTTTTTTGCTTTTCTTTTCTTTGCTTTTCTTTTCTTTTCTTTTCTTAACTTTTCCTTCCTTTTCTTTCATTTTATTTTCTTTGCTTTTCTTTGCTTTTCTTTGCTTTTCTTTGCTTTTCATTGCTTATCTTTTCTTTTATTTTCTTTTATTTGCTTTGCTATGCTTTGCTTTGCTTTTCTTTTCTTGGCTTTTCTTTGCTTTTATTTTCTTTTCTTTTCTTTGCTTTTCTTTGCTTATCTTTTCTTTGCTTTTCTTTGTTTTTCTTTGCTTTTCTTTTCTTTTCCTTGCTTTTCGTTGCTTTTCTTTTCTTTTCTTTTCTTTGCTTTTCTTTGCTTTTCTTTGCTTTTCTTTGCTTTTCTTTGCATTTCTTTGCTTTTCTTTTCTTTTCTTTGCTTTTCTTTTCTTTTCTTTGCTTAGCTTTTCTTTGCTTTGCTATGCTTTGCTTTGCTTTGCTTTGCTTTTCTTTTCTTTTGTTTTCTTTTCTTTTCTTTTGTGTGCTTTTCTTTGCTTTGCTATTCTTGGCTTTTCTTTGCTTTTCTTTGCTTTGCGTCGCCTTTCTTTGCTTTTCATTACTTTGCCTTTGTTTTCTTTTCTTTGTTTTTTTTTTCTTTTCTTTGCTTTGCTTTGCTTTGCTTTGCTTTGCTTTTCGTTTCTTTTCTTTTCTTTGCTTTTCTTTGCTTTTCTATGCTTTTTTTCCTTTGCTTTTCTCTTCTTTTGTTTGCTTATATTTTCTTTGCTTTTCTTTTCTTTGCTTTTCTTTGCTTTTCTTTTCTTTTGTTTTCTTTTCTTTTCTTTGCTTTGCTTTTCTTTGCTTTGCTATGCTTTGCTTTGCTTTGCTTTGCTTTGCTTTTCTTTGCTTTTCTTTTCTGTACTTTTCTTTGCTTTGCTTTTCTTTGCTTTTCTTTTCTTTGCTTTGCTTTTCTTTGCTTTTCTTCGCTTTTCTTTGCTTATCTTTTCTTTGCTTATCTTTTCTTTGCTTTTCTTTGTTTTTCTATTCTTTTCTCTGTTTGTTTTTCTTTTCTTTGCTTTTCTTTGCTTTTCTTTGCTTTTCTTTGCTTATTTTTTCTTTGCTTATTTTTTCTTTGCTTTTCTTTTCTTTGATTTTGTTTTCTTTTCTTTTCTTTGCTCTTGTTTGCTTTTCTCTGCTTTCCTTTGCTTTTCTGTTGTTTTCTTTTCTTTTCATTTCTTTGCTTTTCTTTTCTTTTCTTGTCTTAACATTTCTCTGCTTTGCTGTGCTTTACTTTTCTTTTCTTTGCTTTGCTTTTCTTTGCTTTTCTTTGCTTTTCTTTGCTTTTATTTTCTTTGCTTTTCTTTTCTTTTCTTGCTTTTCTTTTCTTTTCTTTTCTTAACTTTTCTTTGCTTTTCTTTGCCTTTCTTTGCTTTTCTTTTGTTTGCTTTTCTTTGCTTTTATTTGCTTTTCTTTGCTTTTCTTTGCTTTTCTTTGCTTTTCTTTGGTCTTCCTTGCTTTTCTTTGCTTTTCTTTTCTTTGCTTTTGTTGTTTGTTTTTTTCTTTTCATTTCTTAACTTTTCTTTGCTTTTCTTTTATTTTCTTTTCTTTTCTTTGCTTTGCTTTTCTTTGCTTTTCTTTGCTTATCTTTTGTTTGTTTTTCTTTGCTTTTATTTACTTATCTTTTCTTTGCCTTTCTTTCCTTTTCTTTGCTTTTCAATGCTTTTCTTTTCTTTTGTTTTCTTTTCTTTGCTAAACTTTTCTTTGCTCTGCTTTGCTTTGCTTTGCTTTGCTTTGCTTTGCTTTGCTTTGCTTTGCTTTGCTTTGCTTTGCTTTGCTTTTCTTTTCTTTGCTTTGCTTTTCTTTTCTTTTCAGTGCTTTTCTTTGCTTTTCTTTTCTTTTCTTTGCTTTTGTTTTCTTTGATTTTCTTTTATTTTATTTTCTTTGCTTTTCTTTGCTTTTCTTTGCTTTCCTTTGCTTTTCTTTGCTTTTTTCCTCTTTTCTTTGCTTTCCTTTTCTTTTCTTTTCTTTTCTTTGCTTTTGTTTGCTTTTCTTTGCTTATCTTTTCTTTGCTTTTCTTTGCTTTTCTTTGCTTTTCTTTTCTTTGCTTTTCTTTGCTTTTCTTTGCATTTCTTTCCTTTTCTTTGCTTTTCTTTGCTTTTCTTTTCTTTGCTTTTCTTTTCTTTTCTTTGCTTTTGTTTGCTTTTCTTTGCTTTTCTTTTCTTTGCTTTTGTTTTCTGTTCTTTTCTTTACTTTTCTAAAATTTTCTTTTCTTTTCTTTTCTTTTCTCTGCTTTTCTTTGCTTTTCTTTGCTTATCTTTTCTTTGCTTTTCTTTGCTTTTCTCTGCTTATCTTTTCTTTGCTTTTCTTTGCTTTTCTTTGCTTTTTTTTGCTTTTGTTTGCTTTGCTTTTCTTTTCTTTTCTTTGCTTTTCTTTTCTTTGCTTTGCTTTGCTTTGATTTGCTTTGCTTTGCTTTGCTTTTATTTTCTTTGCTTTTCTTTGCTTGTCTTTGCTTTTTTTTGCTTTCTTTGCTTTTTTCTTTGCTTTTCTTTGCTTCTCTTTGCTTTTCTTTGCTTTTCGTTGCTTTTCTTTTCTTTTGTTTTCTTTTCTTTGCTTTGCTTTGCTGTGCTATGCTTTGCTTTGCTTTGCATTGCTTTCTTTTCTTTTCTTTTCTTTTCTTTTCTTTGCTTTTCTTTTATTTTCTTTCCTTTGTTTTTCTTCGCTTTCTTTTCTTTTCTTTGCTTTTCGCTGCTTTTCTTTTCTTTTCTTTTGTTTTCTTTTCTTTGCTTTTTTTTGCTTTTCGTTGCTTTTCGTTGCTTTTCTTTGCTTTTCTTTGCTTTTCTTTGCTTTTCTTTGCTTTTCTTTTCTTTGCTTTTCTTTTCTTTTCTTTTCTTTGCTTTTATTGCTTTTCATTGCTTTTTTTGCTTTTCTTTTCTTTGCTGTTCTTTTCTTTTCTTTTCTTAACTTTTCTTTGTTTTTCTTTGCTTTTCTTTGCTTTTCATTGCTTATCTTTCCTTTTATTTTCTTTTATTTGCTTTGCTATGTTTTGCTTTGCTTTTCTTTTCTTGGCTTTTCTTTGCTTTTCTTTTCTTTTCTTTCCTTTTCTTTGCTTATCTTTTCTTTGCTTTTCTTTGTTTTTCTTTGCTTTTCTTTTCTTTTCTTTGCTTTTCGTTGCTTTTCTTTGCTTTGCTTTGCTTTGCTTTGCTTTGCTTTGCTTTGCTTTTCTTTTATTTTGTTTTCTTTGCTTTTCTTTGCTTTTCTTTGCTTTTCTTTGCTTTTCTTTGCTTTTCTTTGCTTTTCTTTGCATTTCTTTGCTTTTCTTTTCTTTGCTTTGCTTTTCTTTTCTTTTCTTTGCTTTGCTTTTCTTTGCTTTGCTATGCTTTGCTTTGCTTTGCTTTGCTTTGCTTTGCTTTTCTTTTGTTTTCTTTTGTTTTCTTTTCTGTGCTTTTCTTTGCTTTGCTATTCTTTGCTTTTCTTTGCTTTTCTTTGCATTTCTTTGCTTTTCTTCGCCTTTCTTTGCTTTTCATTACTTTGCTTTTGTTTTCTTTTCTGTGCTTTTTTTTTTGCTTTTCTGTGCTTTTCTTTGCTTTGCTTTTCTTTGCTTTTCTTTGCTTTTCGTTTCTTTTCTTAGCTTTTCTTTTCTTTGCTTTTCTTTTCTTTTATTTTTTTTCTTTTCTTTTGTTTTCTTTTTTAACTTTTCTTTCCTTTTGTTTTCTTTTGTTTTCTTTTCTTTTCTTTTCTTTTCTTTTCTTTTCTTTTCTTTGCTTTTCTTTGCTTTTCTTTTCTTTTCTTTGCTTTTCTTTGCTTTTCTTTTGTTTTCTTTGCTTTTCCTTGCTTTTGTTAGCTTTTCTTTGCTTGTCTTTGCTTTTCTTTTTCTTTTCTTTCTTTTCTTTGCTTTTCTATTCTTTTCTTTGCTTTGCTTTTCCTTGCTTTTGATTGCTTTTCTTTGCTTTTCTTTGCTTTTCTTTGCTTTTCTTTTCTTTCCTTTTCTTTTCTTTTCTTTTCTTTTCTTTGCTTTTGTTTGCTTTCCTTTGCTTTTCTTTGCTTTTTTTTCTTTGCTTTGCTTTGCTATGCTTTGCTTTGCTTTGCTTTGCTTTTGTTTTCTTTTCTTTTATTTGCTTTTCTTTTCTTTTCTTAGCTTTGCTTTGCTTTTCTTTGCTTTTCTTTGCTTTTCTTTGCTTTTCGTTGCTTTTCTTCGCTTTTCTTTGCTTTTCTTTTCTTTGCTTTTCTTTGCTTTTCTTTGTTTTCCTTTTCTTTTCTTTGCTTTTCTTTTCTTTTCTTTGCTTTTCTTTGCTTTTCTTTGCTTATCTTTTCTTTGGTTTTCTTTGGTTTTCTTTTCTTTGCTTTTCTTTTCTTTTCTTTTCTTGTCTTTGCTTTCTTTTCTTTTCTTTGCTTTGCTTTTCCTTGCTTTTCTTTGCTTTTCTTTTCTTGGCTTTTCTTTGCTTTTCTTTGCTTTTCTTTGCTTTTCTTTGCTTTTCTTTGCTTTTCTTTGCTTTTCTTTGCTTTTCTTTGCTTTTTGTTGCTTTTCGTTGCTTTTCTTTGCTTTTCTTTGCTTTTCTTTGCTTTTCTTTCCTTTTCGTTTCTTTGCTTTTCTTTTCTTCTCTTTGCTTTTCTTTGCTTTTCTTTGCTTTTGTTTGCTTTTCTTTTCTTTGCTTTTCATTTCTTTTGTTTGGTTTTCTTTTCTTTTCTTTTCTTAACTTTTCTTTGCTTTTCTTTGCCTTTCTTTTCTTTTCTTTTCTTTGCTTTTCTTTGCTTTTCTTTGCTTTTTCTTCTCTTTTCTTTGCTTTTCTTTTCTTTGCTTTGCTTTTCTTTGCCTTTCTTTGCTTTTCGTTGCTTTTCTTTTCTTTTTTTTTCTTTTCTTTGCTTTTCTTTGCTTTGCTTTGCTTTGCTTTTCTCTTCTTTTCATTGCTTTTCTTTGCTTTTCTTTGCTTTGCTTTGCTTTCCTTTTCTTTGCTTTTCTTTTCTTTTATTTTCTTTGCTTTTCTTTCCTTTTCTTTGCTTTGATTTGCTTTTCTTTGCTTTTTTTACCTTTTCTTTGCTTTCCTTTTCTTTTTTTTCTTTGCTTTTGTTTCCTTTTCTTTGCTTTTCTTTTCTTTGCGTTTCTTTTCTTTTCTCTGCTTATCTTTTCTTTTCTTTTCTTTGCTTTTCTTTTCTTTTGTTTGCTTTTCTTTTCTTTTCTTTTCTTTTTTTTTCTTTTTCTTTGCTTTTCTTTTTTTTTGCTTTTCTTTGCTTTTCTTTGCTTTTCTTTGCTTTTCTTTGCTTTTCTTTGCTTTTCTTTGCTTTTCTTTGCTTTTCTTTCTTTTCTTTGCTTTTCTTTGCTTTTTTTTCTTTGCTTTTCTTTGCTTTTCTTTGCTTTTCTTTGCTTTTCTTTGCTTTTCTTTGCTTTTCTTTGCTTTTCTTTGCTTTCTTTTCTTTTCTTTTTTTTTCTTTGCTTTGCTTTTCTTTTCTTTTCTTTTCTTTTATCTGCTTTTCTTTGCTTTTCGTTGCTTTTCTTTGCTTATCTTTTCTTTGCTTTTCTTTGCTTTTCTCTGCTTATCTTTTCTTTGCTTTTCTTTGCTTTTCTTTTCTTTTGTTTGCTTTGCTTTTCTTTTCTTTGCTTTGCTTTGCTTTTCTTTTCTTTGCTTTGCTTTGCTTTGCTTTGCTTTGCTTTGCTTTGCTTTGCTTTTATTTTCTTTGCTTTTCTTTGCTTTTCTTTGCTTCTATTTGCTTTCTTTGCTTATCTTTTCTTTGCTTTTCTTTGCTTCTCTTTGCTTTTCTTTGCTTTTCTTTGCTTTTCTTTGCTCCTCTTTGCTTTTCTTTGCTTTTCTTTTCTTTGCTTTGCTTTGCTTTGCTTTGCTTTTCTTTGCTTTTCTTTGCTTTTCTTTTCTTTGCTTTTCTTTGCTTTTCTTTTCTTTTCTTTCTTTTCTTTTCTTTTCTTTTCTTTTCTTTGCTTTTCTTTTCTTTTCTTTGCTTTTCTTTGCTTTTCTTTGCTTTTTTCTCTCTTCTTTTCTTTTCTTTGCTTTTCTTTGCTTTTCTTTGCTTTTCTTGCTTTTCTTTGCTTTTCTTTGCATTTCTTTTCTTTTCTTTGCTTTTCTTTGCTTTTCTTTGCTTTTCTTTTCTTTTCTTTGCTTTTCTTTGCTTTTCTTTCTTTGCTTTTCTTTGCTTTTCTTTCTTTGCTTTTCTTTGCTTTTCTTTGCTTTTCTTTGCTTTTCTTTGCTTTTCTTTGCTTTTCTTTCTTTGCTTTTCTTTGCTTTTCTTTTCTTTTCTTTGCTTTTCTTTCTTTGCTTTTCTTTTCTTTGCTTTTCTTTGCTTTTCTTTGCTTTTCTTTTTTT
>JAWQFJ010004972.1:0-13717 GCA_034096865.1 Theodoxus fluviatilis
CGAGCGACACGAGCGGGCACGAGCGGGCCCCCGCGGGCACGCGCGGACCCGAGCGGACAGCATAAAATCAACTTTATCATATCTTTTGTGTTTTTTTTTTCCATTCTGATTATACTCTAATTATAAATTTACTTACTTATTAAAAAAAAGAAATGGCTAGAATCTGCGAGAAGTACCATCATGCCATGCCATATAGCTGACATCACTTCCCCCCAATTCAAAAAGTGGCTGCATGTGCGTGTAATTCGTCGTCGGGCAAGATTTAAGGGAGTTCCAGCTCGCGTTTCTGTTTCGCTCGCGAAGTGTGTCGCTGTTTTGGTTCGCGTGATCGTTTTCTGTGTTTGCTCGCGTTCGGCTTTAGTTTGAGAGGGTCTTTGGTTTGAGTGAGTTCCAGCTCGCATTTCTGTCTCGCTCGCGAAGTGTGTCGCTGTTTTTGTTCGCGTGATCGTTTTCTGTGTTTGCTCGCGTTCGGCTTTAGTTTCAGTGAGTTCCAGCTCGCGTTTCAGTTTCGCTCGCGAAGTGTATCGCTGTTTTTGTTCGCGTGATCGTTTTCTGTGTTTGCTCGCTTTCGGCTTTATTTTCAGTGAGTTTTGTGCCCGGCCGAGCGGATCCGTCGACATGGCGAGTTTCCCTTGCGGCGTTTGCAAGTTGGATTGCACCAGCGACTGTGACTGTATTGAATGCACTTCTTGCGAGAATTGGATCCATCGGTAAGTACCGTTGAGAGAATGAGGCGTGCGTTGGCATTGCATTTTATTTTAGTCAGGCTCAATCAGTCAATGGTCGTTTTACAAGTTTTACTTATAAATGAATCAATTTGTTTTTCAATTGAATATATGACCCTGTGACAAAACGTGAAGGGGAGCAAGTTCCCTTTGTTTCCATGTGTAATATAAATCTCGTACAAACTGAATTACTTGTTGTTGTGTTCTAGAACTTTAGTAGTATTGTTCATAAATACATAACAATAGTTTAGACTAACACCTCCTACTTTTAATATAGAAAAAAAGTTTAAACTTGAAATTCTCAACAAATATGAGGGCCGAAATGAGGGCTCCATACAAATGGGAATATTAAAATGGTTATTTATTCCAATAAAATCAGCAGAAGAATTTAAAAGTAACCTCCTACATTAAAAAACATGTGTTGGGCTATTGTTTTGTACAAGATTAAAAATGGAGAGAGAGAGAGAGAGACGTATTATTTGCTGTGAGAAAGCTAGTCAGTCGAACGTGTTGCACAATGTCCCATGCAGTGGTTCAAGTCGGGAGCTTTGATGTGAAAGGAGAGAATGACCTACTTCCTCCAAATTTATACACAACTCAACTACAAATAAAGGGCGCAAATAAAGTTATAGTCAGAACACAGAAATATGGGCAAAACATTTACTTTATGCTCATTAACAAATTATGGATTAAAAAACCTGTCTAAGGGAATTTGAGATTTTTATCACATCTCACAAAGTGGGTCCTGGGACGGAATATGGGGTCATTACCATATTGCATAGGCCCAGGTCTACTGGATGCATTCATCATTCATCAATATCCATCATTCACAGCAGTTGTTTTTTTTTAGCATTCTACACATGTTTACACATGGAAAACTTGTTTTCACCTGTAATCAGCGTGTTTCTCTGTTTGGTGTGGGGTCCCGCCTTAAATACTGTGCGAAAACATGACACAAGGATATATACACAATGACTTCTCCTATTATTATAGTATTAATTTATCTGTAAATCGGTCAAATGACATATGATGGGCTCCAGCAAGAATGATATCTGCCCACTGACCTTTTAACGGTTTGATGACAAATGGGCAATATGTCTGGGGGCAAGCATAGTTTGAATCATCCCTGCTTGTAAATCTGTGTAACCTGGAGGATTTTTGGCGTGTTTATTGGACTGGTAGATTTTTCTAAGATATAAAAGATAATTGACTTATTGAGGTCACATATTATTTGTCCTGTGGGTGAAGGGGGGACCCCTGGTCTTTTGTACATCACTGCTGTTATATTCATAATTTCCTCATAAAATGTTTGTTTTTGCAAAGGACATGTGTGCCGGGTATGTCAGAGAAGCTGTTCCAGTCTTGGAAACCGGCGCAGCTGTCTTTCCTGTGTCCAAACTGCGTCTTTGGTGGTGTCCCAGCAAGCGGGGCTGCATATGATTGTGCTGGAGCATTGAGCAGGTGAGGTATTCATGGTATACATTACAAGTCGGGGTTAGAAAATAAAAACTAGTTCTGAGGGCCAACCAGAGATGATTCTTGGCAAAGCACATCTAGAATTCAATATAAATACATTAGCTTGTGTCTCCTTCAACTATTTCAATGGTTCTGCCTCTCTCTATCTTTCCGAACTCCTCCATGCTTACTCGCCCTCTAGACAGCTCCGCTCTTCTGCCAATTCCAGAATTCTATCTTCACCTCAGTTAGTACGAAGTCACTTGGCCAACGCTCTTTCTCCTATCAAGCTCCCTTTATCTGGAATGAACTCCCAATCTCTGTCCGGCACTCTTCTTCTCCCTCTTCTTTCAGATGTGCCTTTAAAACTTAAATGTCTATATATATGCGCCTTATGCATGTTTTGTTGTTGTTGTTGCGTACCTGGGCTAAACACTCCCAGGATGACCCAAGTGGGTAAGATGATTGCGTGTGTGACTGTTTTTGAACACCCCGCCATATAGGCAGCCACACTCCGTCTTCAGGGGATTTAATTTCTGTCTCCAGAGAATGCCAGTTATGTTAGGAGCTTACCCCGGCTGAAGATAATCCCCACATAAGAGTACAACTATGGCATGGTAGTGTATTAGCTCATTATCTGCAAAAATTTTCTCATGGAGTTGACTTAAGATGAAGGCCAAGGTCGTAAGAGGGCAAAGTGTTAAAAACTTTATTACTTTTCATGGACACTATTACTGTGGAGTCCTCTTATTGTGAAATCTGTTATTGTGATTTTCATATTAATTATTATTGTGAACAGTTTTTCATTTCCCTTCCATTGTAATCATGACTAAAATCAACCCTCTTACTTAGTGTGAAAGTCGGCTTATTGTGAACATTTTTACCTGTCCATTGGACTTTTAAGAGGATTCCACTGTATTAACACTAAATTAACACTACATAATGCTTTACTGAATTACTATATATTTTTTTCTTAGGATCTATTGTGCTGTTGAGTCCGGCCAAGACTACTGGGCCTTTCAGTCGGAGCGATTGCTGCTCCAGACGTATGATGTGTCGCTGCCTGCCGCTCAGCCTGGGGCCGATAGAGAGGGGCGCACCTGCAATGCTGCCACTGCAATTCTCAAGAAGAGGTGCCCTGCAGTTCTGAAGGAGCGACGCCCTTTGCAAGTCATCGGTGACGGTAACTGTTTCTATCGGGCCGTATCGCGAGCACTTTATGGGAATGAGGCTTGCCACCTGCTCCTCAGGCTCCTCATCGTGTTGGAGATTTTTGAAAACCCACGATACTATGATCAGGGGAAGAGGTCTCATATAGATTTAATTAACGATTTCAGAATCGTCGTTGGCAACTGGCGGGAACTTCTGTTGGCCACTGCCAAAGTTGGCTCATATGCCGAGATGATGCATATTTATGCTGCAAGTGCTGTTTTGAGGATTGCACTGCACAGTTTTTGTCCTCCATCCAGCAACAGTTATGCGCTTTCTGTCCCATATACTCGCATTGTGCGTGGCAGGGGGGTTGGCAAGTCTAGTACTGCCGCCCACATGATCATGTGGTCCATGATGACCCCCCCTGCAAGGTCTGAATATTTCAAGCCAAACCATTTTGTTGTATTGGCTGAAAAGGGTTCTGCAGTTTTGGGCTTTGTTGATCTCACAAAGGATGATTACCCACCTCTGGAATCACGTGCTCCACCAGCAACCCTTACTCGTTCAGCAGCAAAGCCTGTTGGGAAAAGGGCATTGGGCAGAGCTGCTCCGCCAGTCTCCCCTACCCGTCCTGTTGCGAACCCTGCCAGGGAAAGCGCATTGGGCAGAGCTGCTCCGCCAGTCTCCCCTACCCGTCCTGTTGCGAACCCTGCCAAGAAAAGGGCATTGGGCAGAGCTGCTCCGCCAGTCTCCCCTACCCGTCCTGTTGCGAACCCTGCCAAGAAAAGGGCATTGGGCAAAGCTGCTCCGCCAGTCTCCCCTACCCGTCCTGTTGCGAACCCTGCCAAGAAAAGCGCATTGGGCAGAGCTGCTCCGCCAGTCTCCCCTACCCGTCCTGTTGCGAACCCTGCCAGGGAAAGCGCATTGGGCAAAGCTGCTCCGCCAGTCTCCCCTACCCGTCCTGTTGCGAACCCTGCCAAGAAAAGCGCATTGGGCAGAGCTGCTCCGCCAGTCTCCCCTACCCGTCCTGTTGCGAACCCTGCCAGGGAAAGCGCATTGGGCAGAGCTGCTCCGCCAGTCTCCCCTACCCGTCCTGTTGCGAACCCTGCCAGGGAAAGCGCATTGGGCAGAGCTGCTCCGCCAGTCTCCCCTACCTGTCCTGTTGCGAACCCTGCTAGGGAAAGCGCATTGGGCAGAGCTGCTCCGCCAGTCTCCCCTACCCGTCCTGTTGCGAACCCTGCCAGGGAAAGCGCATTGGGCAGAGCTGCTCCGCCAGTCTCCCCTACCCGTCCTGTTGCGAACCCTGCCAGGGAAAGCGCATTGGGCAGAGCTGCTCCGCCAGTCTCCCCTACCCTTCCAGTCATAAAAGCGCCTAAGAGAAGGGCTTTGGTCAAACCGGTTTCTCAAACCAATTTCAATTTGGAGAAAAGGGCCACTGATAATGGATCTATTCCATTGCCTGCTAAATCTGGTGCTGGTACTGGTAGACTCAGTTTGAAGAAAAAGGCTGGTGATTATGGATCTGATCCATTGCATGCACCAAAGGCAGCCTGTGCGAACAGTTGTGGATCAGTTCATGTCACACCTCCTGTGTCACCACTAACTGTTGATTCTTCAACGAGTACGCATTCAGGTTTATCCTTCCAGCACGATGCATCCACACCCACAAAAATACTCAATGATGCAACCTTCACTGTGACTCATGTAGATGATCATGTGGGTGAAGATATTGCAAATATGTCACTCCTTTCAGACTTGCATGGAGCTAGTAGTTTCAGTACCTTCGTTCATGATTGTGACATGGGTGTTTTGGATAAGCAGCTTTCTGATGATGAATTGTTGGATCCTGGGTTCAACAGTTCTGTACTATCAGATGTAGGTAGGAATAGTTCTGGTGGTGAGGTAGAAAGTGTACACAGTCAGTCAGTGACAGGTTCCATAGAGCAGGATGTAAGTCGTAATAATTTTGAAGGTAGGGTAGAGGATGTGGACTGTCATTTGTTGACGGATTCTGAAGGAGAGCAAGAGGTCTTAGATGCAAATGATAGAGTTGAGGGTGTTTTGTTAGCTGAAGGGGGTCATCCTCTTCCAATACCCCACAAATTTATGGATGTTTATGAGACAATTTCCAAGATAGTTGAGGGTGGTTCCCCTTTGCCTTTTATACCTGATGGCAAAAAGGAATCTGTTTTCTTTTTAGTGTGTAACTCCAGAAACTTAGCTCGGGCGGAGAAAGGTTGTGTGGCTGAGTACAGTGATGATTGTGGGGCATGGGTACCTGGTAGTAGCAAAAAGTATTTCTATGTCAAGACCGGTGGTGATCTATCTGCCGTTGAATTGAAGGATGGTGTTTATGGTAAGCTAGGTAAATCGAAGAGCGAACAGGGTCAGGGAAGAAAGACTGTCTTCGTTCCATTAAACACACAACCCCAAGAACAGGATTTAGTCACAGTGCGTAGATTTTACTCTTCTCTGAAAGGAAGTGCCACTTATAAACGTCGCATCACAGGTGTTGATGGGCACTCCGTGGTTTGTGTAGAGTATATAGGGGAGTATGCAGGGCATTGTAGGCCTCACGGACTCGCTCGTAAGGTTAGCGATCCTTACGTTAGAACAGATGGAGAACTGTTGGAAAGAGTCGGAGAGGCCTGCAAAACTCAGATTCCTAGTGTAGTGTACAGGAACATGTTAGTGGAAGGGCATTCTTCAGATATACCAAAGGATCAAAAACAGGTGGAAAATAAAAAGATGTATGAAAGGTCCAAACTGAAATCCTACAGAAATCTGGCAAAGGGTCAAGGATTAGCAGATGCTATTGTGTATTTGATTAACTCAATGCGCGAGGGTTCGTTTGTCAGACAGGTATCATATACCGAATCGAAGGCTCCGGTCGTTGTTTTATTCACTAAGGACCAGATCATGGACATCAAGAGGTTTTGTTGCGCCGGGGCTGGGTTTCGTAACACAGTCCTTGGTGTCGACAAGACCTATAATTTAGGAGAACTTCATGTAACTGTCACTGTGTTTAAGCATTTAGGTTTAGTTAGAAAAGGATCTGACAGCCACCCAATTTTTCTAGGTCCCGTGTTTCTCCACGGCAACTCCGACAGTGATACATTCTTGATTTTTTTCAACAGACTGAGCGCAGCGTTAGGCCGCAGAGAAGCAGAACCGGTATTTGGCACTGATGCTGAATCAGCATTGCGCCAGGGGATTAAGATGGCATTCCCTTCGGCATCCCTTGTGTCATGTGTACGACATCTGAAGAAAAATGTCATTGACTACCTTCAGAACAAGGTTGGTTGTTCTGAGGTGGTACGTAGGAGGGTAGTTGTTGCCATTTTTGGCGCGTCAGGGAACAGTCAAGTGTCTGCTGGTCTGTTGCATGCAAATTCTGTTGTTCAGTACGAGATACGGTGTCAGGAGGTAGAAGGTCTAATCCGAGAGTCTGTGCCAGGATTTCTGAAGTATTTCCAGGATACTGTCCGGCCTCTTTTGGACCAAAACCACAAGAGTGTTCTTAACCACTCAGTTGAACCTGGATGGATGAACAACAATTGCGAGACCATGAATTACCTTTTGAAACTGGGCACAAATTGGCAGTCTCAGGCAATCGACAAGTTAGTGGATTACATCCGTAACATGGTGATGGCACAGTATAATGATGCTGAAAGAGCTTTGGTTGGTCTAGGGGAGTTTAGACTGGTCCGCTCTCTTGTGAAATTTCAGTGTGACCGCACTGTGTGGGCAACAAAATCCAAACAGCAGAGGGATCTGCATTTGCAAAGGTTAATGAATTGCCGCATCTGTATCTCTGATGGTCCTGTGTCAACGACTGCTGACGGTCATTTGACAGTGCCGAGATCAGCAGCAGCTGGCAAAAAGCCGGGTCAGCGTAAGAGAAAAAGATGCGCAAAAACTACGTCCGTACCACCAGCCAAGCGTGCTGTTGTTGGTCCTGATGGTTCTCAGTCCACCGTTTAAGAAGTGTGTTGTCACAATCTAGCTATAGCTCCCATTATGTGATTGACGGCGTGGGTCTGCTTGCACCGTTTCCTTGGATGCCTCACTCAGAGGTGTGCAGTATTAATGCAGTGATCACTTGAATTTGTGTGCAATTTGACTGCCTCACTCAGAGGTGTGCAGTATTTCGGTCATCTGCAACACGACGGCTGCTCACTTTTCACAGTGTAACTGCTCCACACTGTTCGTGTTTATTTATTCGGTCATCTGCAACACGACGGCTGCCCTGTGATCCCAGAACTCTTTGACAGAACCCTTTCTAGCGTTCCTTTCGCCATTCGACTGCTGCTCAAATTTTCGATTGTACGCGTTTCGACTGCCGCTCAAACTTTGATTGTACGCGTTTCGGTGTTAGAACTCTTTCTAGCGTCCCTTTCGCCTTTCGACTGCTGCTCAAACCTTTTATTGTACGCGTTTCGGTGCTATTTTGAATAAAATTAGAGACGAAAAAATAATAATAATAATAATAAAGGTACATGCAGTGATCACTTGATTTTTTGTGCAATTTGACGGCCTCACTCAGAGGCGTGCAGTATTAATGCAGTGATCACTGGAATTTGTGTGCAATTTGACTGCCTCACTCAGAGGTGTGCAGTATTAATGCAGTGATCACTTGATTTTGTGTGCAATTTGACTGCCTCACTCAGAGGTGTGCAGTATTAATGCAGTGATCACTGGAATTTGTGTGCAATTTCGCTGCCTCACTCAGAGGTGTGCAGTATTAATGCAGTGATCACTTGAATTTGTGTGCAATTTCGCTGCCTCACTCAGAGGTGTGCAGTATTAATGCAGTGATCACTTGATTTTGTGTGCAATTTTGCTGCCTCACTCAGAGGTGTGCAGTATTAATGCAGTGATCACTTGATTTTGTGTGCAATTTGACTGCCTCACTCAGAGGTGTGCAGTATTAATGCAGTGATCACTGGAATTTGTGTGCAATTTGACTGCCTCACTCAGAGGTGTGCAGTATTAATGCAGTGATCACTTGATTTTGTGTGCAATTTCGCTGCCTCACTCAGAGGTGTGCAGTATTAATGCAGTGATCACTTGATTTTGTGTGCAATTTGACTGCCTCACTCAGAGGTGTGCAGTATTAATGCAGTGATCACTGGAATTTGTGTGCTCATTATTCATTATGCACGCTCATTTCCACTCTGTGTACCTTGATTCCTGACAATTGTTCATTTCCATCTAGTTTAGTGAATCATACTATACTCCGCCGTCGCGGAGAGTTCTATTACCATGGTGGAAGTGTTTCTTCACGTTGTGGCATTATATAGCCTACAAGGCTAATAGGCCCCCTTTAACCTCTCCATCCATCCATGCTTAGCATCCGTGGTTTGGGTCTGATAGGTACAAGATGCTCATCCAGAAAGCTGGTGCCTCCTGCCCTCCGCTGTTATCTCTCTGGTTTCTAGAGCTGGCTGTCCCCACCCACCTCCTATACACCCTCGCCTCCGATGCTGCCGTCTGCTATTGCTCTGTTCCAGAAGCCACCTTCACGTGTTCGAGAGGCCACCAGACGAACCCAGAGACATCTAACAAACTCCACCAAGCTGGCCCTGCCCACGCGCCCTACTCTCCAGCCTGAGGAGCGTCCGGGGCCGCAGTGGCTGATGGGATGCCTCCCAACCACAGCGCGTCCACAGGGGTCCACCACGGAAACGTCCGAAGGCCGCAGCTGCTTCCCCCGGGCTGCCCCTCCAGTCACCCATCCTTTCACAGTTCCTTTTCTTGCGGGGATAATTATAAAATTGGGTAATTTCTACACACACACATACACACGCGTACACACACACATACATTTTCCTGGGCTGTTGTACATTTGGGTTTGCATTGACATGTGTTTGAATGATGTACAGCGTGCCTCCCCAAAATTTTCTTTCCTTGTACATTTCGGATTTTTCATTGACATGTGTTTGCGGCGTCGTTTCCAAATTGTAATTTCGGAACGGCCCCACCTTTCACGTTTGGTTGTATTTGGGAACAACCACCAAATTTTCCCGTTTGATTGGCGTCTTTTCTGACTGGTAATTTCGGAACTGCACCACTTTCACGTTTGATGGTATTTTGGGACCAGCCCCAAAGTTTTCCCGTTTGAATGACGTACAGCATGCCTCCCCGATTTTTCTTTCCTTGTACATGTGGAATTTTTCATTGACATGTGTTTGCGGCGTAGTTTCCGAATTGTAATTTCGGAACTGCCCACCTTTCACGTTTCATTGTACTTGGGAACAACCCCCAAATTTTCTCGTCTGCTTGACGTACATCGTGCCGCCCGAATTTTCTTTCCTTGTACATTTGGGATTTTCATGGACAGGTGTTTGCGGCGTTTTTTCCGAATCGTAACTTCGAGTCCTTATTGGATATGTTCAATTGGCGGTGTCACATACCTACACTTGACGACCACCAACCTTTCCTCTTCGATTACCATCCTGTACATCAATTTACATGTCCCACCTATGTTGCTTTCCATGTACTGAATGGTTACTCGTTTGATCGAGTCCCTAGTGACTCTGGGAAGGGTAGGAGCCATGCTTTTCCCATTAGGGTTTTTACCGCAGGTCCTCCCTTCCTCCTGGCGCTTGTATCACCCAAATGGAGCGGAACTCGCTCGCTTCCCTCCTTGCCAGATTAAAAGTAGTCACAGCTGCAGTTTTCAGTTACCAGAACTGAGGCTCGGCTGTGGCCATTGCAAACGCATACCCGCTTTCATTGTGGTTTCTTCTCTGCATGCCCCCTGGATATCAAATTACGGCGGCTAACATAAAGTATACAATAAGATGAAGCGTTTAAAGCATTGAGCATTTAAATACAACATATGTCAGCAAAACTCATATGAAATTGTAAGGAAATGAATAAAGGTGAAATAAAAAAGTATCGCTATCTACAACATGCAAAATATCAAGACAGAGGAATGAGCAACTTTGCTTCAGCAATGAGTCTTCATCAGAGTGCTCCAGGTTGGGGAGACAAGGTACATGAAACCTCCGACCGACGAAGTGGTGGGGAACGAGGGCGTTGGCTCTTCACTCTCGATGTCCCCTCCTTCCAAAGCGCTCCCGTCCGAATCGTCACAATGCCAGACCGGTTTTATTTACACTGCCTAGTCAAAGGAACCATTCGCCTGGGACCGGTTTCTGTGGAAAATTAGAGCATAAGCAACCAGATTTTGTTGCAAAATAAATCAGGCCATACAATCGCAAAGCCAGGCAGGTTAATGTTACACTGCCTAGTCACTGCAACCAAATGCCTGCTAAACACTAACCTGCAAACACACTCATACAGCATCTGTATTGAAAATCAAAGTATTAACAAGTCAGTTACAAGAGGTATTGTCAAGCATTACATAATAAATAGCTATTCTTATTATTATTATATACAAAGCCTTAAAATACTAATAATATGGCATATACATAAACTTACACACCAATTCTATATAAAACGCTCGATGCGCTATACGGAAGCAAAATATAACAATCTGAGCCTACCATTTTGTAGACTACTTAATTTGTAGACCCTGCAAAGATGGTAAGAGTTCTAGAAGCATTGGATTTTCTCAAGAGGCTACTTTAATCTTAGTCTACAGGGATCGTTCTTGGCAGGGCAGATCATTGGTCATTTCACCGATTTACAGAAAAAGTAATAATAGGTCATTTGTAGAATCAATAAGTCGTTGCCTATATCATAACTCTTAATTGCTCCAATCGGAAATTAACATTGGCTTTATAGAAACCGCTCCTTAATAAAATCAATAAGTCGTTTGACAAGCTGGTTGCTAAGTCATTGGGTCATTTCCAAAACGTATTTGTCAATGACCGACGCCAAGACTGATCCCCTGGTCTAAATAAGACAAGGCCATGCTCACCACTCAACAACTGTCTCACCGTCAGTCCACCCTGCACAAAAAATTTCACATTTACATTGGGAACAGTGAACCCCTTTTCACAAGAGTCCATCCACTCACGCATTCTTCTACCATGGGAATGGCCCAGCAGTGCCACAGTGACTGGCACAGTCAGTGGCAGTCAGTGAGTGTTGTCACAGTCACAGTGTCTACTATCAATCAAAACAACACAAATACAGTCTAAACACTTTCACACACAACAAAATACAAGACTAATGAAATACTGAAAATAAATAAAATAAAAAGCACAGCAAATCCCCTTAAAAACCAATCACTCATAAATGTGCATTATACGATTGCGAGAAAAAGAATGGATACTGTTGACATTGACCCAGAACTTTACATTAATCGCGTATATACCGACATTCTGAATTTCACAAGATGTGGGAGATATGCCAATGACGTTTTTCATGTTCTGGAAGGCAGCTCCCAACCTTGCATCTAACCATTATACAACACAATTCCTACAACGCAACAGCATCAGCTATGGAACAAAGCATTACAGGAACACAAAGTAATATTCCTCTTGCGAGAGAGAGAGAGAGAGAGAGAGAGAGAGAGAGAGAGAGAGAGAATAGGAAAAGAAAAAAGTCAGAGAAAAAAAGAAAGAAAGAACGAGGCGTATAACAGAGAGAAAAAGAAAAGAAGAAAGAAATATTAGAAGGAGGAGAAAGAGGAAAGAAAAAGAGAGAAAGAAGAGGAAGAGGAGGAGCAGGAGGAGGATAAAGAGGAGGATGAAAAAGAAGATGAGAAAAAAGACGAGGAGGAGCAAGAGGAGGAGGAGAAGGAGGGTGGAGAAAGAGGAGGAGAAGGAGGGAGGAGAATAAAAGAGGGAAGAGGAGAGCGAGGAAGAAGAGGATGGAAGAGGGGGGGGGGGGGGAGGAGGAGGGGGGGGGAGGAGGGGGGGGGGGGGACGAGGTGGACGAGGAAGACGAGGACGAGGACGTAATGGTCGAAGTCGGAAACATTCGGAACGTCGTTTAGCTTAAGATTACACCAATGACACGGACCGTTAAGGTGCATGGAGTACAGTACAGCCGAGCAAGACGTTTGTCACAAAACGCAGATACATTAACGCGGTCGAATCTTAGCATAACTCCCCGGGCGTACGAACTCAGGCGGAGTAGCGGCAAAGATCCTATATATATACAGTGTATATAGGGTCTTTGGTTGCGGGTGCGAGTTGCAGACGGGCGACGCCGGGAGTGCTTAGCGGTGTTTAGCCGCATGGATAAATTGCATAAAATCGTAAATAAGTAAGTAAATTTATAATTAGAGTATAATCAGAATGGAAAAAAAACACAAAAGATATGATAAAGTTGATTTTAAGCTGTCCGCTCGTGTCCGCTCGTGTCCGCTCGTGTCTGCTCGTGTCCGCTCGTGTCCGCTCGTGTCCGCTCGTTATTCAGGGAGGGCGACGGATGATACGGTGACGTATTCCACTGGCACATGGGAGCGAGAATTTCATCCAGTGAGAGAGTCGGAAACAGTTTTCGCGACATTGATTTCCGAAGGATTTCGTATCGAACAAGTATCTGTATGACTCTGCTCACCCTTCTGACGATGTTTTTTTTTCCTGCTCGGCGTTGGTCCTTCCGTCTCTGTGCTGGTGCCTTACTTTTCCAAAATCCACGCCGTTCGTTCGTGAGTAATGGCTGACTGTCGCACTGCCTAAACCTCAACACCACAACAATGCTTCCAGGCTCACCGTCTACCTTCCAACAGGAGGGATCCTCTGTTGCTGCAGGGTTGTTAGTAATATCTCCAAGGCAGCATGAATTCCAGCGCCTGGCATGGTGCTAACTGTTATTCCACAGTACTGTAAACTGGCTGGAGAGAAGGAAACACGTCGTACCAGTACGAGCGCAAATCGCGGGGAGCCGAATATGATATATGAGAGAGACAGAGAGAGAGAGAGAGAGAGAGAGAGAGAGAGAGAGAGAGAGAGAGAGAGAGAGAGAAGAGAGAGAGAGAGAGAGAGAGAGAGAGAGAGAGAGAGAGAAAACGAACGAACAAACAAACAAATTTTATTTTACAAGGGTAGTGAATTAGGCAGTAGTGCCTTTCTAATTTCTTACATTCAGCCCTTGAGGCAAAATATTCAATGTGGTAAGAGGAGAGAGAGAGAGAGGAGAGAGGAGAGAGAGAGAAGAGAGAGAGAGAGAGAGATAGTGAGAGAGAGGGGGGGGAGCTGGGGAAAGGTGGAGGAAGGGAAGAGAGAATGAGAGTAAGAGGGTGGGTGGGATGGAGAGAGAGGGTGGGATGGAGAGAGAGGGGGTGGGATGGAGAGAGAGGGTGTGGTAGAAGGTGGGGGAGAGGGAGGAAGGGAGGTAAGAGAGAGAGAGAGAGAGAGAGAGAGAGACAGAGAGAGAGAGAGAGACAGAGAGAGAGAGAGAGCACGAGAGAGACAGAGAGAGACAGAGAGAGAGAGAGAGAGAAAGAGAGAGAGAGAGAG
>JAWQFJ010004977.1:0-13655 GCA_034096865.1 Theodoxus fluviatilis
TTCCCCCGCCATTCTGTCTCTGCTGTTCTGTCATTTTCTCTGTGTCATTCTGTCTCTGCTGTTCTGTCATTTCCCCCGCCATTCTGTCTCTGTTGTTCTGTCTTTTCCCCCGCCATTCTGTCTCTGCTGTTCTGTCATTTTCTCTGTGTCATTCTGTCTCTGCTGTTCTGTCATTTCCCCCGCCATTCTGTCTCTGTTGTTCTGTCATTTCCCCCGCCATTCTGTCTCTGTTGTTCTGTCATTTCCCTGTGTCATTCTGTCTCTGTTGTTCTGTCATTTTCCCCGCCATTCTGTCTCTGCTGTTCTGTCATTTTCTCTGTGTCAATCTGTCTCTGTTGTTCTGTCATTTCCCCCGCCATTCTGTCTCTGCTGTTCTATCATTTCCCCCGCCATTCTGTCTCTGTTGGTCTGTCATTTCCCCCGCCATTCTGTCTCTGTTGTTCTGTCATTTCCCCCGCCATTCTGTCTCTGTTGTTCTGTCATTTCCCCCGCCATTCTGTCTCTGTTGTTCTGTAATTTTCCCCGCCATTCTCTCTCTGTTGTTCTGTCTTTTTCCCTGCCATTCTGTCTCTGTTGTTCTGTCATTTCCCTGTGTCATTCTGTCTCTGCTGTTCTGTCATTTTCCCCGCCATTCTCTCTCTGTTGTTCTGTCTTTTTCCCTGCCATTCTGTCTCTGTTGTTCTGTCATTTCCCTGTGTCATTCTGTCTCTGTTGTTCTGTCATTTCCCCCGCCATTCTGTCTCTGTTGTTCTGTCATTTCCCCGCCATTCTGTCTCTGTTGTTCTGTCATTTCCCTGTGTCATTCTGTCTCTGCTGTTCTGTCATTTTCCCCGCCATTCTCTCTCTGTTGTTCTGTCATTTTCCCCGCCATTCTGTCTCTGTTGTTCTGTCATTTCCCTGTGTCATTCTGTCTCTGTTGTTCTGTCATTTTCCCCGCCATTCTGTCTCTGTTGTTCTGTCATTTTCCCCGCCATTCTGTCTCTGTTGTTCTGTCATTTTCCCCCGCCATTCTCTCTCTGTTGTTCTGTCATTTCCCCCGCCATTCTGTCTCTGCTGTTCTGTCATTTCCCCTGTGTCATTCTGTCTCTGTTGTTCTGTCATTTCCCCCGCCATTCTGTCTCTGTTGTTCTGTCATTTCCCCTGTGTCATTCTGTCTCTGTTGTTCTGTCATTTTCCCCGCCATTCTGTCTCTGTTGTTCTGTCATTTCCCCCGCCATTCTGTCTCTGTTGTTCTGTGATTTCCCTGTGTCATTCTGTCTCTGTTGTTCTGTCATTTCCCCCGCCATTCTGTCTCTGTTGTTCTGTCATTTTCCCTGTGTCATTCTGTCTCTGTTGTTCTGTCATTTCCCCCGCCATTCTGTCTCTGTTGTTCTGTCATTTTCCCTGTGTCATTCTGTCTCTGTTGTTCTGTCATTTCCCCCGCCATTCTGTCTCTGTTGTTCTGTCATTTTCCCTGTGTCATTCTGTCTCTGTTGGTCTGTCATTTCCCCCGTCATTTTGTCTCTGTTGTTCTGTCATTTTCCCTGTGTCATTCTGTCTCTGTTGGTCTGTCATTTTCCCCGCCATTCTGTCTCTGTTGTTCTGTCATTTCCCTGTGTCATTC
The DNA here is from genome assembly GCA_034096865.1 of Theodoxus fluviatilis. NCBI lineage: Eukaryota > Metazoa > Mollusca > Gastropoda > Cycloneritida > Neritidae > Theodoxus > Theodoxus fluviatilis. Next base: position 1,604 of record JAWQFJ010004977.1, read on the forward strand.
TGCCTCTGTTGTTCTGTCATTTTCCCTGTGTCATTTTGTCTCTGTTGGTCTGTCATTTCCCCCGTCATTTTGTCTCTGTTGTTCTGTCATTTTCCCTGTGTCATTCTGTCTCTGTTGGTCTGTCATTTCCCCCGCCATTCTGTCTCTGTTGTTCTGTCATTTTCCCTGTGTCATTCTGTCTCTGTTGTTCTGTCATTTCCCCCGCCATTCTGTCTCTGTTGTTCTGTCATTTCCCTGTGTCATTCTGTCTCTGTTGTTCTGTCATTTTCCCTGTGTCTTTCTGTCTCTGTTGGTCTGTCATTTCCCCCGTCATTCTGTCTCTGTTGGTCTGTCATTTCCCCCGTCATTCTGTCTCTGTTGTTCTGTCATTTTCCCTGTCATTCTGTCTCTGTTGGTCTGTCATTTCCCCCGCCATTCTGTCTCTGTTGGTCTGTCATTTTCCCCGTCATTCTGTCTCTGCTGTTTTGTCATTTCCCCCGCCATTCTGTCTCTGTTGTTCTGTCATTTCCCTGTGTCATTCTGTCTCTGCTGTTCTGTCATTTTCCCTGTGTCATTCTGTCTCTGTTGTTCTGTCATTTTCCCTGTGTCATTCTGTCTCTGTTGTTCTGTCATTTTCCCTGTGTCATTCTGTCTCTGTTGTTCTGTCATTTTCCCTGTGTCATTCTGTCTCTGTTGTTCTGTCATTTCCCCCGCCATTCTGTCTCTGTTGTTCTGTCATTTCCCTGTGTCATTCTGTCTCTGTTGTTCTGTCATTTTCCCTGTGTCATTCTGTCTCTGTTGGTCTGTCATTTCCCCCGTCATTTTGTCTCTGTTGTTCTGTCATTTTCCCTGTGTCATTCTGTCTCTGTTGGTCTGTCATTTCCCCCGCCATTCTGTCTCTGTTGTTCTGTCATTTTCCCTGTGTCATTCTGTCTCTGTTGTTCTGTCATTTTCCCTGTGTCATTCTGTCTCTGTTGTTCTGTCATTTTCCCTGTGTCATTCTGTCTCTGTTGGTCTGTCATTTCCCCCGTCATTCTGTCTCTGTTGTTCTGTCATTTCCCCCGCCATTCTGTCTCTGTTGGTCTGTCATTTCCCTGTGTCATTCTGTCTCTGTTGGTCTGTCATTTCCCCCGTCATTTTGTCTCTGTTGTTCTGTCATTTTCCCTGTGTCATTCTGTCTCTGTTGGTCTGTCATTTCCCTGTGTCATTCTGTCTCTGTTGGTCTGTCATTTCCCCCGCCATTCTGTCTCTGTTGTTCTGTCATTTTCCCCGCCATTCTGTCTCTGTTGTTCTGTCATTTTCCCTGTGTCATTCTGTCTCTGTTGTTCTGTCATTTCCCTGTGTCATTCTGTCTCTGTTGTTCTGTCATTTCCCTGTGTCATTCTGTCTCTGTTGTTCTGTCATTTCCCCCGCCATTCTGTCTCTGTTGTTCTGTCATTTTCCCTGTGTCATTCTGTCTCTGTTGGTCTGTCATTTCCCCCGTCATTTTGTCTCTGTTGTTCTGTCATTTTCCCTGCCATTCTGTCTCTGTTGTACTGTCATTTTCCCTGTGTCATTCTGTCTCTGTTGGTCTGTCATTTCCCTGTGTCATTCTGTCTCTGTTGTTCTGTCATTTCCCCCGCCATTCTCTCTCTGTTGGTCTGTCATTTCCCTGTGTCATTCTGTCTCTGCTGTTCTGTCATTTCCCCCGCCATTCTGTCTCTGTTGGTCTGTCATTTCCCCCGCCATCCTGTCTCTGTTGTTCTGTCATTTCCCCCGCCATTCTGTCTCTGTTGTTCTGTCATTTCCCTGTGTCATTCTGTCTCTGTTGTTCTGTCATTTCCCCCGCCATTCTGTCTCTGTTGTTCTTTCATTTCCCTGTGTCATTCTGTCTCTGTTGTTCTGTCATTTCCCCCGCCATTCTGTCTCTGTTGTTCTGTCATTTCCCTGTGTCATTCTGTCTCTGTTGTTGTGTCATTTCCCCCGCCATTCTGTCTCTGTTGTTCTGTCATTTCCCTGTGTCATTCTGTCTCTGTTGTTCTGTCATTTCCCCCGCCATTCTGTCTCTGTTGTTCTGTCATTTCCCCCGCCATTCTGTCTCTGTTGTTCTGTCATTTCCCCCGCCATTCTGTCTCTGTTGTTCTGTCATTTCCCTGTGTCATTCTGTCTCTGTTGTTCTGTCATTTCCCCCGCCATTCTGTCTCTGTTGTTCTGTCATTTCCCCCGCCATTATGTCTCTGTTGTTCTGTCATTTCCCCCGTCATTCTGTCTCTGTTGTTCTGTCATTTCCCTGTGTCATTCTGTCTCTGTTGTTCTGTCATTTCCCCCGCCATTCTGTCTTTGTTGTTCTGTCATTTCCCCCGTCATTCTGTCTCTGTTGTTCTGTCATTTCCCCCGCCATTCTGTCTCTGTTGTTCTGTCATTTTCCCTGTGTCATTCTGTCTCTGTTGTTCTGTCATTTCCCCCGCCATTCTGTCTCTGTTGTTCTGTCATTTCCCTGTGTCATTCTGTCTCTGTTGTTCTGTCATTTCCCCCGCCATTCTGTCTCTGTTGTTCTGTCATTTCCCTGTGTCATTCTGTCTCTGTTGGTCTGTCATTTCCCTGTGTCATTCTGTCTCTGTTGTTCTGTCATTTCCCTGTGTCATTCTGTCTCTGCTGTTCTGTCATTTTCCCCGCCATTCTGTCTCTGCTGTTCTGTCATTTTCCCCGCCATTCTGTCTCTGTGGTTCTGTCATTTTCCCTGTGTCATTCTGTCTCTGTTGGTCTGTCATTTCCCCCGCCATTCTGTCTCTGTTATTCTGTCATTTCCCCCGCCATTCTGTCTCTGTTGTTCTGTCATTTTCCCTGTGTCATTCTGTCTCTGCTGTTCTGTCATTTCCCCCGCCATTCTGTCTCTGTTGTTCTGTCATTTCCCTGTGTCATTCTGTCTCTGTTGTTCTGTCATTTCCCTGTGTCATTCTGTCTCTGTTGTTCTGTCATTTTCCCCGCCATTCTCTCTCTGTTGTTCTGTCATTTTCCCCCGCCATTCTGTCTCTGTTGTTCTGTCATTTCCCCCGCCATTCTGTCTCTGTTGTTCTGTCATTTCCCCCGCCATTCTGTCTCTGTTGTTCTGTCATTTCCCTGTGTCATTCTGTCTCTGTTGTTCTGTCATTTCCCCCGCCATTCTGTCTCTGTTGTTCTGTCATTTCCCCTGTGTCATTCTGTCTCTGTTGTTCTGTCATTTCCCCCGCCATTCTGTCTCTGTTGTTCTGTCATTTCCCCTGTGTCATTCTGTCTCTGTTGTTCTGTCATTTCCCCCGCCATTCTGTCTCTGTTGTTCTGTCATTTCCCTGTGTCATTCTGTCTCTGTTGTTCTGTCATTTCCCCCGCCATTCTGTCTTTGTTGTTCTGTCATTTCCCTGTGTCATTTTGTCTCTGTTGGTCTGTCATTTTCCCTGTGTCATTCTGTCTCTGTTGTTCTGTCATTTCCCTGTGTCATTCTGTCTCTGCTGTTCTGTCATTTTCCCCGCCATTCTGTCTCTGCTGTTCTGTCATTTTCCCCGCCATTCTGTCTCTGTGGTTCTGTCATTTTCCCTGTGTCATTCTGTCTCTGTTGGTCTGTCATTTCCCCCGCCATTCTGTCTCTGTTGTTCTGTCATTTCCCCCGCCATTCTGTCTCTGTTGTTCTGTCATTTTCCCTGTGTCATTCTGTCTCTGCTGTTCTGTCATTTCCCCCGCCATTCTGTCTCTGTTGTTCTGTCATTTCCCCCGCCATTCTGTCTCTGCTGTTCTGTCATTTTCCCTGTGCCATTCTGTCTCTGTTGTTCTGTCATTTCCCCCGCCATTCTGTCTCTGTGGTTCTGTATTTGTCGATCTATTTATGTAGTTCTATCTGTCGTATCATTTCTGTCATTTTGTTTCTGTAGTTTTCTGTCGTCCACTTTTATGTCATTCTGTTTTTTCATTCTGTTTCTATCGCGTGTGTGTGGTTTTTTTTCTTCTGTCATCCTCTTTGTGCCATTCTGTTTCTGCCGTTTGTTATGTTATTCTGTTTCTGTCATTCTGTTTCGGTAATTCTTTTTGTTACGGTATTATGTTTCTCTTGTGCTTTATTTCTGTCTGTTTCCATTATTTTTTCTTTCGTTCTGTTGCTGTAGTTCTCTCTGTCATCTTTCTATTATTCCGTTTTTGTCATTCCGTGCCTGTAGTTCTTTCTGTCAATTTGTGTCTGTAATATTTTATTTTGCTCCATTTCTGTCAGTCTTTATTCCGTTCTGTTTCTGTAGTACTTTCTGACATCCTCTTTCATTCTGTACTGTTTTTTTATGCCATTTTCTTTCTGTCCGTTTCTGTCGTTCTGTTTCTGTCGTTCTGTTTCTGTAGGTCTGTTTCTGTCGTTCTGTTTCTGTCATTATATCTTTCGCTCTGTTTGTGTCGTTCTGTTTCTGTATTTCTTTCTTACATCCTCTAGCAGTCTGTACTGTCTTCTTTTGATGTCGTTTTCTATCTATCCCTTTCTGTCGTCCTCTTCCCGCCACCGCTGCTGCTGTCTTCACTGTTATTCACTGCCCATTACTGTGATCGCTTCCCCGCGCCTTTTCACCCACTTCTTTTTCCCCTTTCTCCTCTCTCCAGTCATCTTCTTTCCCCTCACTTCCCATCTTTCCACAGCCTTGTGTTGTTACTTGGAAGCCACGGCAGCCTCCCCGCTGGGTCATTTGAAAGGCTGACTGATCGATGGGTTATCGGACGAAGATGGTGTAAGAAGTGGACACGAAGTGAATCGCGGGTTAATCTTTCTCTTGATGAGCGGTGTGGTTTTGCCGCAAGTGGGCGGGGAGGAACAAGCCGACCAGTGCTGCCTTTGATGGAGGACGCCTCCATCCCTTCAAACATGGCGGCCATTTTGGTGGGAACAGTGTAGGAAGGGCTTCATCAATATTTGGCCTCCCCAGCCCTGCAGCGACAAGCAAATGAGGCAATTGACGCCCTTGGCTGACCGCCTCTGGCGCCGCAGAAGAACTACTAATGCCTCAGATTCGGCCTGGGAAGGATAACTGTCTTGGGTCTTCAAGTCAAAAGTCAAGAAATGTTTGGAGAATTTGGGTTGCTTCTTGACAGATTTTTAATGCTCATTTGAAAGAGGATGAAAAGTAGGAGCTCGCTCCCTGCATTGTGTTCGGCGTGTGAAAGTTGTTTCCGTTCAGTGCGGTGCTGGAACTTGGGACGTGCATCTTCAGCAAGTACCCTTAAAAAAAATATAACTTTCATGCAGGAGTCCCGATATTGGTTGTGTTTTTCGTTGTGTGAAAACTCGCCAGCTTGTGTGTGTGTGTGTGTGTGTGTGTGTGTACGTGTGTGTGTACGTGTGTGTGTACGTGTGTGTGTACGTGTGTGTGTGTGTGTGTGTGTGTGTGTGTAGCAGCCTGCCTCGTGGGCGGACGTCCCTGCGCATCGGAGTTCGGCTTGAGGACACACATGAGACGCCACTGACGTCATCTTCGTAGAGCGAAAGGCCTCAATGTTGGTGTGTATGTGTGTGTGTGCCTTTCTCTCTCTCTCTCTCTCTCTCTCTCTCTCTCTCTCTCTCTCTCTCTCTCTCTCTCTCTCTCCCCTCTCTCTCTCTCTCACTCTCTCTCTCACTCTCTCTCTCTTTCTCTCTCTCTCTCTCACTCTCTCTCTCTCTTCTCTCTCTCTCTCTCTCTCTCTCTCTCTCTCTCTCTCTCTCTCTCTCTTTCTCTCTCTCTCTCTCCCTCTCTCTCTTTACCAATTGTTGTACATGGATTAGCTACTGTGTATTTTGTGTCTTAATTATCAGTGTTTTCAGTTCTTTATGAGCAAGGACAATTTGTAAGATAGGCAGAAATGCCTAAAATTTCATCCTTGATAAATAAACAATCAATCAATCAATCAATCTCTCTCTCTCTCAGTTTTTAACTCTGCATTTTTCTCTCCCTCCCCTCCCCCTCCCTCTGTCCCCTCCCTCTCCCCTCCCCTTCCCCCTCCTCCTCCCCCCCACCCCCCCGAGCGCAAAAACTCCCTAGATTTGCATGGACTGGGTCTGCCATTGCACGGTTGACCTAGAGAAGAAAAAGAAAAAGAAAAAGCAACACGTTTGCAAATTTGAAACCACTGCCGGAATGTTTTCCACAATTATCAATATGTTCACAATACCAGTTCATTCACGTAACGATGATTAGATGTCATTTCGTTTGCTGACCTATTTCACAACTTGCGACGTGAAGTAAAATATTATTTGAACACCAAACAGGCGGACGGACAGACGGACGGACGGACGGACGGTCGGACGGACATATTGAGTTGTACGGCCTATCAGCCCTTGAAAGGCTATGTAAGGCCATTCATTGAGCATGAAAACCACCAGACTAGTTTAGAGTAAATGCAAATCAAGTCACGGTGTCCCTGGGTATTCGCCTTATACAAATCGCGTAGGGAGATGCGGTGGGTGTATTCTGACCCCCAACCCACAGGGGATGGATGGATGGTGTTTTGCGGCCTATCAGCTTTGTAGGCTATGGCAGGCCATTAAGCACGAACACCACTAGAACAGTTTAGAGTAAACGCAAATCAAGTCACGGTGTCCCTCATTCCTCGCCTCTTACAAATCGCGTAGGGAGACAAGGACCCACAGGGGGCAGAACGCCAAACGGACTGCCTGAGTCCTCAGCCATGACCGGAAGTGACCTGTCTCCGAAGGCGTTACGGGTCAAAAGGTCAACGACACAGGTCACGCCTCTGGGCTGTCCCGTAGGCATTTGATATCTCGGCGGCGGTTGCCGTTACTCTCTCGTTCACCGAGAAAATCAGCTGATTTTGTCTCGGGTGGGTTGACCTTTCCACGAGATCTTGAGAGGGAATTACATCTACAGCAGGCAAGCTTAAACCCATAATTACCTCGATCACGAGAGATTCGTCACCACATTACTGATGCACGCACGAGCCGCAGATATCAAAGCCTTGCGCAGCACGCCCCCCACAGAGATGACAGAACCATCGCCGTTTATCAGCTGTATTCATGAACATTCATTGTCTGTAGGGATTTGCTGCGACGGATACACCAATCCCTCGCTTCAGGCCAGTCACGTGACGTCAGCGTCACGACAGCTCTCGAGGTGCGACGTCAGGTGATCGTAATGGATCGCTAGATGAGCTCGTTTGTGGGAGTCTTGTTTGTTTGTGCACAACATCTCCTCTGACCGATACAGACGGGTCTAAATGTGCGTTCATTGAAGTCAGTGAAAGCAGAGCATTCCTACGGAGGTTCCTCAGTGTGAAGGAGGGAAGCACTCTGTGAACCCGAGTCAGTGTTGACTCTGGCACAGTTCGCAATGAATGCGTTATAGACTTGACCCTTCGCTTTACAGCGTTGCGCCAATAATAGTTCGTTCTGATGTTATTTGTTTCTCCACTTTTACAGAAATCATTCAGATGTCAAAACTTGTTTCCATTTCAACGCAAACATGTTATTTTATCGAATAAACGCTTGTCTATTGCCTCAACAAGAGTAAGTTAAGAGTTTTGTGAGAAATAGTCCTAGAACTACTTTAACGGCGAATGTCAGGGAGCAGATTGGCTATTCCACAATCATCTCGTGTGACCTCCATTTGCATATTTCGAGCGAAAACCTTCCATCACGTGATGTCAACTGGGCTAAAGAAACTTCCGCCGTAAGGCGAGGTCTCTAGTGAACTATAATGGGAGTGAAGTAAACTATTAACCAATAGCGCACCGTACTTTCCAGAGCAGAAAGCGATACGTTTTCTAAGAAGGGACCCCGCGCCTAACACAGTGGTAACCCCTTATCCGTGGCTAACATACTCATCCTGGAGACAAATTCATGTCGCTTGCGTCGTGATACTTGTAACTATAGAAAATTGTCTATACGTTTTATTTTGTATTTTGTGGATCATGAGATGGAGTTTTATGAATTAATTTCTACATGTGTATTATAAAGCTCAATCTCTCTTTCTCTTTCTTCCTCTCTCTCTCTCTCTCTCTCTCTCTCTCCCTCTCTCTCTCTCTCTCTCTCTCTCGCCCTTTCTCTCCCCCCTCACCATTCTCCCCTCCACCCCCCCCTCCCCTTCTCTCTCTCTCTCTCTCTCTCCCTCTTTCTCTCCCTCCCTACCACCCTGTCTCTCCCATGCCCCCCCCAACTCTCTCTCCTCGTCTGACTCGTATCGCTGCTCCTCATTTCTCTCCCTCCTACCTCCCCCTTCTCTCCTCCCCCCCCCCCTCTCTCTCTCTCTCTCTCTCACTCTCTCACTCTCCTCTCTCTTCCTCCCTCCCTCTCTTCCTCCTCCCTCTCTTCACCCCTCCCTCTCTTCACCCCTCCCTCTCTCTTCACCCCTCCCTCTCTCTTCACCCCTCCCTCTCTCTTCACCCCTTCCTCCCTCTTCACCCCTCCCTCTCTCTTAACACACACACACACACACACACGCACGCGCGTGCGCACACACACACACACACGCGCTCGCGCACACACACACACATAGTCTTTACCTATCTTTCACAATTTGGATTATAGAATGGAAGAGTGGATGTCGTTTTTACGGCCTATCTGCCTCTATAGGTTATGTAAGGCCACTGAGCACTAATATTATTAGAGTAAGCGCAAATAAGTCATGACGTCTCTAGATAATCGCCTGCTTACGAATTGCGTAGGGAGACGCGGTGGATCTATTCTGCTGCCCAACCCACAGAGGGGCATTTGGATTATAAATAATTGTTATGGATAATAATCAATGAAGCCATGCTCACCGGTACGTGAAGATTGGGATGGGCCTGTAAGAGACCTTGATGATGTTCGCTCTTGATGAGGATAGGAATTTCCTATGGCCACCCGTGTCTCCTGAGTCGTATAAGGCGAGTCCGGACAACAAATCAAACCCGAAGACCACATCTCTTGTGAGATGGGAAGGCCACAGGGCGAGGTTATGGACCGCTCCAGTCCCAGCAATTTCTCATGTGTCTACGTCACTCGTCTGACCCATGCATCACACACGCTCTTGGACAGGAACGATGCGATGATTCACTATGCACGTGTGTGCTGGGAGCTCGGACAATAGATTGCTGTTTTCTTACGTGTTGCTCGCGAACAATAAATGTATAGTTGAAGATGAAAATAGCTGAAGTTTTGTGGAGCCTTTGTAGTGTGTATGAGGAGATTTGACCACAATTCCTAGAGCTGGTCAAATTACATGCAAGGCCAGTCAGGAGTTCCCTAGTTATATGCCTTTTACAAACAGGTTGAGTCAAGAGGTGAGTCTATTATCCCTAACCCACAGTTTTATTTGGTAGGAATCAACCAGTACCCCAGGTTTCTTCACAGTTTCGATATAAGTTGTGTTGATTTCTCTCTCTCTCTCTCTCTCTCTCTCTCTCTCTCTCTCTCTCTCTCTCTTTCTCCTTCTCCTTCTTCTCTTTCTCTCTCTCTCTCTCTCTCTATCTTTCTCTCTCTCTTGTGTGTGTGTGTGTCTGTCTGTCTGTCTGTCTGTCTCTCTCTCTCTCTCTCTCTCTCTTTCTCTCTCTCTCTCTCCCTCACTGTCTGTATCTGTTTCTGTCTGTCTGTCTTTCTCTCTCTCTCTGTTTTTGCCTGTGTGTGCGCGTGTGTCTTTGTGCACGCCTGCCTGTCTGCCTGCCTGCCCGCTGGTCTGCCTGCCTGCCTTCCAGCATGCCTACGTACCTGCTTACCTGATTGTGTTTATAAACACAAAAAACGCAAACAGATAAAGGCAGTCTCTTTTGAATTCGCCCATTCAACCAGCCACCCCACACGCCACCTCCAACTTCTCACCCCACTCTCTCTCCCATCCACCCTCCATCCACCTTACCCACATACTCCCACCCTACGACCTATCCCACCCTTATTCCCTACCCCACCTCCAACCCTCATTTCCACACCCATCTGTCCATCCCATTGCCCATCCTACACGCCACCCCCCACCCCCACCCAGCCACCCCTACCCAGCCCCCCCCGACCCCCACCCCCCATCGGCCAACCCCCCCCCCACCCATCCCCCAAAATCCGCCATTCATCCCACCCCCCCTCCCACACCACACCCTGCATGCATGGGAGAGTGAAATCTACTCCACCACTGTATCAAATGAATGAACGAATGAATAAATGAATGAAAAATGAATGAATGAATGCATGAATGGATGATGAATGGATGGATGGATGGATGGATGGATTGATGGATGGATGGATGGATGGATGGATGAATGAATGAATGAATGAATGAATGAATGAATGAATGAATGAATGAATGAATGAATGAATGAATGAATGAATGAATGAATGAATGAATGAATGAATGAATGAAGATTGTGTTTTCGTCGATGATATTTTGAACAAACAAGTCATTGACCTTTTGTTTACTTCACACGAAAACGCTCAGGCGCGTCTTCAAATGCAAACACGTCCTTCTCTACGAGCTCACAAGACGTTGCTTACAACGCATTTTATCCCTCCAGGTTTACTGGAGATCCTACAGACTTTATCCCTCCAGGTTTACTGGAGGTCCTACAGACTTTATCCCTCCAGGTTTACTGGTGGTCCTACAGACTTTATCCCTCCAGGTTTACTGGTGGTCATACAGACTTTATCCCTCCAAGTTTACTGGAGGTCCTATAGACTTTATCCCTCCAGGTTTACTGGAGATCCTACAGACGTATCCCTCCAGGTTTACTGGAGGTCCTACAGACTTTATCTGTCTGTCTGTCTGTGTGTCAGTCTGTCAGTCCCGACTTAACGGCTGATATCTCAAAAACTACTGGACGGATTTCCTTGACATTTTGCACACTTACTGGAAGTTAGGTCCGATTGAATGTATCAAATTTTCAGAATCGAGGTTTGAAAAGAAAGTGATTTTTTAGGTCGTAAACTCGAAAACACCCCCCTAAAATGTCAATTGACGGAATGGCGAAATGCAAAATGTGTGACGTGATCATTTGACGTCGAATAACGTGACGTAATTTTATCTGTGTGTCTGTCTGTCAGTCCCGACTTAATGGCTGATATCTCAAAAACTACTGGACGGATTTCCTTGACATTTTGCACACTTACTGGAAGTTAGGTCCGATTGAATGTATCAAATTTTCAGAATCGAGGTTTGAAAAGAAAGTGATTTTTTTAGGTCGTAAACTCGAAACACCCCCCCCCCTCAAATGTCAGTTGACGGAATGGCGAAATGCGTGGCCTAATGGCAGTGAATCGATATTAAACTTGGCAGAAATAGACCTTGAGTATCCTAAAATGTACAAGACCACTCAAATTTCATGAACTATCATCCATTTTTCTACAATTTACAGTGCAAAATACGAACCAAGGGGGTTTACGGAAAAGAACGTTATAAATGCTTTACAAACACTCAGTCATATCAGTTCTCCAATGGCACATCTGGTAGAGCGTTGGACTCTTGGTCATGCATGACCAGGTTCGATTCTGCGCTGAAACGTTTTTTTCTATCTCTTTTTTCGAGAGGTTGTGGGTTCGAACCCGACCTGGTTTTTAGTGTTTGTGTGTGTGGTTTTTTTCCCCCTATTTTCTCGAGAGGTTGCGGGTTCGAACTGTTTTTTTAATATTCCAAAACCTGGAGGTTCAGCGCCAGCGGTTTTTATATTTGACGCCAGCTTTGAAAATGTCTGAGATCGGAAAAGTGACGTCACATTCAGGGTAAATCTCAGGTTACCAAACTTGGAACTGCGCACTTATATTTGTGTGCAGGTGAATGACTGATTGAAATCGCCTGACAGTGTCTGCTTACGGACTAGTTAGCGTCGGTTCGATTCAGACCACCTCCAGTGGTTGGGGGTAAGAACAGACTTACCGAGCCGTTGGGGTGGCGTGGGGTTTGGGGTTGGGGGGGGGGGTTTTTTTTTGCAATTGTAATCCCCATCTCTAGAGTTGTCTCATTTGCTAACAAACGCAGCACCCGATCTCCTTAACCAGCAAGTATCCAATTTTTTCAATTCAATTTAATTATTTTATCTAACGAGGGTATACACTTGTACAATAAAAGTCCATCTTCCAGTGGCTCTCAAAATAAAACATTGTGACAAGAAGATTGAGAACTCTCTCTCTCCCTCTCTCTCT
>JAWQFJ010004978.1:0-12098 GCA_034096865.1 Theodoxus fluviatilis
CATTGACAGCTCCTCAATCTAGACTCCCCTCCTACATGAGTGCATTGTCGGCTCCTCAACCTCTACTCGCCTGTTGAAATCGTTTCTTTTGAAAGCAAGCTTTGGCGCTCCATCATGTGCAAGGCGCAGTACCGTGGTTCGATCCCGGGGACGGGAGGAATCAGGATTATTTTCCTATTGGCACCTATCCTGTGTCATTACTGTGTTATAACCCTGTGTGTGTACGTCAATGAGTACGTCTGTACATGTATACGGTGAACATATATGATGCACCTTCCCCTCTGCGTGACTGTGTGAGTGTTGGTTCAATGTCTACAACGTGCCAAAAAGCAAAAAATCTTCCTCAATATTCCATCATGTTTACTATATAAATATGATTAGGTTAATAAGTATATGTTTAAATAAACCCAGATTTCTCCGTCCCAGGGATAGAACCACGGCACTGCGCCTCGCACATCGTCCAACCCCAAAGCATGCTCGTCCATCTCCGCCTGTCATAAGACATGGTTTCAACACGCGAGTAGAGGCTGAGGGGCTGACCGTGTACTCATGCAAGAGGGGAGAGCACTGGGGGGGGGGGGGGGTTAGCTTTGGTTTAAACGTCTACGACGGGCCAAAGCAAAAAAGACAACAACAAAAAATATTTACAGGAACTTCCCAACCCTTCAAACTTGTTTAAAGTATATGTTTATTTGTTTGTTGTCGCTTTTGTAATATTTTTCTGTGAATTGTTATTGCTCAAATTACAAGTCTCTTTTCGTCGGTGCTTCTTTAATACACCTAGAACTGGCTGTGACGGGGTTGGGCCATGCTTTAAGACTCAAACGCTGTCACATTAACATCTTCACGGACTGTCATGTCATGCAACTGTGAGTCAGGAGTCAAGGACACGAACATCATCTCTAGGGTCGGTGGTGTCTGGAAGACTCCTTCTATGGTGAATCCCTCAAGGGTGTCTGTGTTGTTGCTGCCCTGACGATCTCTGAGTATGAAAGAGCAGACTTTCTGTAGATCTGTAACTTCTCCAGGTGGAATGTTGTTGGCCTCAGACACGTTATCTTACCTCTCAGTTTTGGACGTTGAGATTTCTCTGACAAATGACAAAGTGAAAGAACTTTACATCTTGACTTTTCATAAACATGTTTCTATTTAACATATATGTCTCAATGATTTAAAAGATAAAAGATTTAAATGTTCCTGATTATATGATGTTGTTGGTGTTGTTGTTATTGCGTACCTGGGCTAAACACTCCCAGGATCACCCAAGTGGCTGAGATGATTGCGTGTGTGACTGTTTTTGAACACCCCGCCATATAGGCAGCCACATAAACATTAAAACAGTCAAATCTTCGAGTACATGGTCATGTTATTTTACCACACCCTAAGATTGATTTGTTTAAACATAACCTATCATACTTAGGGGCTACTATAAGGAACACACCACCTAATTCTCTTAAAAATTCAACTCTTTGCAGAATAGTTATGCAATTGTATTATTTTCGTGTGTGCAACTATCCTAGGTAATTTCTCCTCTCATTTTAAATTGTAGTCGGGATTATTCTATTTGGTACATGGTTACCGTGAGTTCATAGCATTTATGTCGTAACTAATGTTGTGTTACTTTTGGGGAGGGTGGGGTGGTAAAATGGAAAGGCGGTGATTAGTTTGTTTTGAAAAGGGCTGAATGTAAGACAAGCAGCGATGCTTAATTCAATTTTTCCGTGTAAAATGAAGTTTAATGCTGTTCAGTTCAATTCAGTTAAATTTTGCATACTGAGTTTCGCATGAGACGCAATGCATACTAATGATGACTTTGTTGTTGTTATAACAACAAAGCCTTTGAATCTATCGCACGACTGATAATTGTTAAATCTTCCATATTTTATCGCTGATGCTTAACTCCCTCGGGGAGAACAGCACTTTCTCTATTCTCATAAACATGTATTGTTGATTAATAAACCCAGGATTCAAGCAAGTTACACCTTGTCAAAGACCTCAAAGCACAGTTGAACAGTTTAGGAAACTTTCTTTCACGTGAAATGAAACATGAAAAAATAGAGAGCACTGTCAGAGCGCATCCCTCCGCCAAAGAAGCCCCAACTTCTCTCCTATGGTCTGTATGATCAATTCAAGCCGGACGTTCCGCTAGCCAGGCCTGACGCTACGGAGTATAGTTCATGTTACTACCAGCTAGCCGTCTCTGAGTGTGGAAAGCTTACGCCAGCGTCATCAATAGTTTGACACCATCAACTTTTTGGTGCACGATAAAATTTCTTATTCTGCTGGTCATCCAAACGAGATAACACAGATAACTTCCAACATTTAACGATTTATTCTCGGAATAAAATCCTTACGCTGCGCCAGATTTCATCAGAATCCATTTTGAACTTTTGGAGTTATATTGGTTAATAAGTATCTTATGAGGCAAGTGAAAAGCATAGCCTCCTAGGCGGGGGTGATAAGCTAAACGTCTCTTTTCGAGCGTCGTTCTCGCTGTCGGACAGACTTACAAGTGACACCTACGTAACCATATCATTCTGCTAGGAAAGAAACATATATATTACAAAAGGTCCATGAATGAGCTGCCTTTTTTTTCAAAAGACTTTAATAAATTTCGGTTTAATGTATTGAATATAGAAGAGTGTTCAGATAGAAATGCAGGTAATTTTGAGAAATGTAAGTTTAAGTGGGATTTTAAAAAAAAACAGGAATGAGGACAGTTGTGTTTGCATGTACATTTCTATTACAGTTATCATGATCCGCCTTGATAGTTGTATCCTTTCTTGAAAATGTGTTTAAATTTTAAAAGTATTTCTCTTGAGGAAAACTAAAAAAATAGATTTTAAAGAGTGACACTCTCGTGCCTTTGACATTGCGACCCTTTCTTGCTGTAACGTTGATCAGGGTCTCGTCAAGCAAAACTGTATTCATCTCCTGGCTAAGTAAATTCCCCTGCGCTCCTCTCCGTGAGAAGTTTCGCCCTTCATGTCGCTGACACTGTCTTGCCGCTAATGCAAGGAGCATCCTGTCACCCATGGTGACTTGCAAAGACTCTGGGACGTCACACAGCGTCGCTGATTTAAGCCAGCCCGTCATACTGCTCCAGAGCTTTTGTCCATCCCATCATAGACACTCGGCTGCGTCGGCGGCGAGATCTTTTACATTCTTCAGACGACTAACCCTGACGTCAGTTTCTGCTCTGGTTGCGTGTCTTTCGGTTCAGATTCTCAGCCGACATTTCCAAATGCACACCTCCCCAGTGAAGGGTCGAGTAGGCCCTGAAAAGAAAATGAACATCTTGAAGGTGATAACTTGCGTCGCGTTTGCCTACTGAGCCTTTCTAGCTATTTCGGGAATTTTCTGAGTAGGGTCGCATGAAACTGTTGAGGTAGGTGAGAGGTGGAAACCGACAAAGGGAAAAAAGGACAGGAAGACGAGCAGACAGACGGACAAGTCGGTACACAGACACACATAGACACAGACAGAAAAATAATGAGAAAGAAAAAACCCAGACAGACAGACAGACAGACAGACACACAGACAGACACACAGACAGACAGACACCGAGAAAGACACACAGACAGACAGACAGACACACAGACACAGACACAAACAAACAGACACACAGACACACAAACAGACACACAGAGCAGTCAGGTAATTTTTAATTTCCAGCTTGTATGAATGCCAGTAACGGTTGTGTGTGTGTGTGTGTGTGTGTGTGTGTGTGTGTGTGTGTGTGTGTGTGTGTGTGTGTGTCTGTGTGTGTGTTTGTGTATGAATGTGTGTGTATATGTGTGTGTGTGTTTGTGTGTATATGTGTGTGCGCATATATGTGTATGTGTGTATACGCGGGTTTGTGCGTATGCGTGTGCGTGTAAGCGCGTGTATGAGTGTGCATGTGTGTATTTATGTGTGTGGTTCTATGTGTGTGCATGTGCGTGTGCGTGTGTTTTCGTGCATGTTCGTGTGCGTGTGCGTGTGTTTGTGTGTGTGTGTGTGTGTGTGTGTGTGTATGTGTGTGTGTGTGTGTGTGTGTGTGTGTGCGTGCGTGCGTGTGTGTGTGTGTGTGTGTGTATGTATGTGTGTGTAAGTGTGCGTATATGTGTGTGTGAGAGAGAGTGTGTGTGTGTGTGTGTGTGTGTGTGTGTGTGTGAGAGAGAGAGAGAGAGAGAGAGAGAGAGAGAGAGAGAGAGAGAGAGTGTGTGTGTACGCGTGCACATGTGTGTGCACGCATGCGCATAACCTTACCACTGCGACTTTCTGGACAACTCTTACATCACATTGCGTCCAAAGTAGCCATAATGGCTGTGAGTCAATGCACTGCATAAGGATTATCGTCGATACTGAGTATTGTAAACTGCCAGGCAGCACCGAGGATAAAGAAATACAGGCCAACCGTAGAATGGGCATTTTGTGAGTAACCCTGACTGCCCTTGTCACCAAACTGTGTTGTAAACCCTCTTTGTTCATGACCTGATCATGTTTCTTTCTCAAAGGAAGGCAACAGACATGTCAGTGAACCAGGGACAACAATCACGTGAGCGTTGTCTCAAAGTCCGGAACTGTTTCGCTGCATCCACTTTTTATCAGAATGATTACATTCCTTGAAATGATCTTTATATGCATAACTGTTTTACTTGCCCGTCTCAGAAGGCAAGGCCCCAGTTTCCTGATTTGCATTTATATTCAAAATGGCGTCATTTTGCTTAATTTGGCCGCCAATGTCATCCATCTTGGTGCAATGGTAGTTGTTAGCGCCACGTAATATAGGCGGGCGCTGTGAATTGAAATCTTGTAGAGGCCAAGGGTACACGCACCCAGTGTGATCAAGGCTACGACTGCAGTTTTCTTGGATACTACGACTGCCGCTTTCTTCTAACAGGTCGTGTGGTTTGTCTGAGGAAGAAGGCTTCTGTCAGTTTCTTGATCCAGGGATAAGAGAGCCTGCATTCAACTATACTGATCTAAGTGTTTACAATGGATTGTGGAAAATACTACTTTTCCGTGTTTCCGCTTATGAGTGAACAGGTAGCCTTTCTTGTGATGAAGAATACTTCATTTGCAAGTCATATCCAGAATAGAATATCTCCTGACAGCAAATTTCCCTAAAACAGAAGTTATACTTTCAGCACTACTACGCGCTTATTCTCAAAAATGTATTCTCTAAATGAGGCCCCCCCCAAAAAAAACAAAAAAAAACACACACACAAAAAACACACAGTAGTTGTTACGGTAACACGGCCAAAAATTATAATTGGTAGGTCGGTCTGAACTATTTTTTTTTTTTTTAGATTTTCGTTTTAGAGGAGGCCAGACTGAACAAAATCAAGTTTCTCGTTTAATGAAAGGGCTTTATAAACGTAAATAGTGGATCCACCGAGTGGTCGTAGATCGAAGAAGCTAGGACTCGACAGCACGCAGTTTGTTCTTTATCGTCATTTTATTTATTTTTATTTTTTCCTTCTTTTTTTGCATGATCGAAAACAAAATCCAGGGTCGGCAAGGAAAAAATAAGGGTCGGTCGCGTAACCGTAATCACAAATGTTGTTGTTGTTGTTGTTGTTGTTATTGTTGCATAAACTGAATATTCCAAGTCGCCTCGTATCTGGGTGTGTGTGATTGTCAACACTTGTATTTCCAAGTACGCCCTGTTTGGTTGTTACGCTCCCCCTTGTCCGTCGACGTTCTCTCGGATGTTGCTTTGGATTTACGCATTTGGTACAACTGTCATTCAAAGTTACACCTTTTGATTCAATCTTCGTAAACATGGCACAGATGCTCACATACACTTTCCTTAACAACACGTCGGCATTGAGGGTCGTCTCGGCTTTCCCTCGTGTTCGCATTGCTACGGATCATGCCGCAATATTATTATTCCATGTGATGCGATGAGGTGACACGCCACCCACTGACGTCGTGCAAGGCAATGTGACTGAACAAGTGAGATGCAATGAAATGCAAGTCGACACCACGTGACGCTATCAGCTCAAAAGCAGGAGACTAAACTGCGGTGGGATTGGCAATAGTTTCAGGTCCTCAAGTGGACTGACCTCGCGACCTCAGAGTCAACGTTTGAGTCCTCAGAGGAGCGTTGCCTACGCTAGGAACCTTGCAAGAACTTGCAAGGAATAGGCCGGTATCAACATGAAGAAAGCAGATGTAAAGGCAGTCAGATGTTTGAATGTGTTGACACCGGCCTATTACTTGCCAACTAGGTGGGCTAAACAAAGCGCCCTAGATGTAATGTTACACCTCGCATTTGTAGTCCGCGAACACTGCATTGATGGCTTCCTTTTTTCTTTCTTTTGTTCTTCATTATTTGTTCTTTCTTTTGTTCTTTCTTTCTTTCTATACTTCCTCTTCTTTCTTTCTTATTTTCATTTATCATTCGTTCGTTTTATATCCTTCATTGTCTCCTTACATTTGTCTTCTTTCTTTCTCTTTTCTTTTAGGCATGGGTTTAATGCTCCAAAAGAAAAGATGGTTCTACCCCCCAAAAAAGATGTTTTCACCAAAAGAAAAGATGATTTTTCTCACTTTGACTGAATTGCCATAAGAATAGCTGATCGACCAAAAGAATTGCTGTTCAAGCAAAAGAAAATATAATCAGGCAAAAGAAAAGGTGCTCCGGGCAAAAGAAATGGATTGTTGTTCACCAATACTCTAAAAAGGAGTTTAAGTGGTGTTCACTCATTAATTTCGAGAGATTATCATTCATCACATTCAAAGTCAGTGTGATTGATGGTCATTGTTTGAACTCAAAGATTTTGCTGAATGAAACAAGATTGTGTCAGTTGAAAATGGAATTTGATGGGAGAGAGATGGCAGAGATGGCTACAGATTTTGAGATGATCGACCCAGTCAAATTAGACACTTCGTCGGAGTCTGACAGTGAGCCACCAGCTAAAAGAAGACGGGGAGCAGCAAAGCAATGGACCAAAGACCAATAATTTCAATCTGGTGAAGAATCAGCAAGCTACATGACGGAGGTATGTTTTTGCTTTTATTTTGTTGTCGCGTTTCTGTTTGTTGTATTTGGCTGTTGTATTTATTCAAACGTGTTGTACCGTACGTACGTATAATGTCTTAAGTACATAACTTCACCATTTTTGCATTGAGGTATTACTGACAAGTTGCTGTTTTTCTTGCAGGATGGCAGGTGGAAGGTCTACACCACAACGAATACCACAGACGGGCGGAAGGTTTACTACAAGTGCAGTGCGGCCGGGTGTGAAGCTGAAGTGTTTCTTCTGTACAAGGCAGGAGACTACACGGTTGCTCTTTACTCATCAGGAGAACATGACCACGCCCACTCCCAAGAGGCCCCCAAACGTGGAATCCACCCCGACACAAAAAGGGCCATCCAGCAGCTGTTCAGGGACGGTGTCCAGAAACCACTGGCCTTACGCAACAGGGGGTGCACCACGCTTCCATCAAACTTACAGCTGGAAAGTTACCATCGACGAAAACAACAACTTCGTCTGCAACTGCCCGGAGTTCCTCAAGTCCTTCGTTTGTCATCACTCCGTGGGCATGGAGATCCGTCTGAAGGTATGTACGCCACTTATCTGTTGGGTCGACGAGTTTCTATGTTACCATGCTATATATGCGCACACACTGCCGTTATAGGAGACGATTTATAAGACGAGCGCATTGTAATACTATTTTTATTCGTTATCTCCAATGGTGACCGTCCCACCTGCCCAGGCCAAGAACATTCCAATCGGGCAGAAAAGGAAACGAGGGCGTCCAAAGCAAGCCAAACCAGCCCTCATCAGGCAGTGAACCACAAGGATGCATTCCCAGCAATAATGTTTTTGCTGAAAATATCTTTTTTTTGTTAATCAATTTTTTAAAATGAAATTTATTTTGGGAGTTTCATCTCTTTTTTTGCTTGGAGCATCTATTTTTTTGCTTGGAGCATTTATGTTTTTGGTGGATCAGCCGATTTTTTGATGGGATATTTTTTGCTAAATAAGCAATTCTTTTGGTGAAAGCATCTATTCTTTTGGCCAATAAATTTAAAGCGTTTCTTTTATTCTTTATTCATTCTGTTTTTTTCCTTCTTTGGTCTTTGCTTTCCTGCTTACTTTCATTCACTCATTCTTCTCTCCATTCTTTCCTCTTTGTTTGTTTATGACTTTTTCTTCTTCCTTGGAGTATGTCATACTGAGAGTTGCCTTCCCAATCAGGGCAGTTTATCCACAGATGAAGAGAGACCGGGAACGACACTAGCTGTCTACCATTATACCCTGCGTTCCGTTGTAGAACAGCGTAGCAGACTTATTGACCATTTCCCCCAAAAAGGTCGAGCAGTTATTGCTTTCTAAAATATAACTTTAAAAGCATATTGTCATAAAAAACATAGAGGATTTCGGAGACCTTCTTAGGATACACGAAATCCCGTAAATGATTAAACATTCTCTTTTATCCCTCTTGATCGAAGATAAGACTTAATAAAGCATTAGAGTCAATTATATTTCATGGCAGAAGGGAGATAACCATCACCAGTCACAAAAGAAGGTCAAGGGAGGTCGCGAAATGGCGATGACGTCTGCTACTTCCGACGTCGTTACCGTCACGGGTATAATTGCCGACGTGTACTACTTAATCAGTCCTGAGGATTTTTTTTTAGAATTTGCCACGTGTGCTTCAATCTGCTTCGGTGATAAAAGCAGTGGAATATAAATATCTTCGAATTTTGAAAGCAATCGGCAGATCTGCCACTTCCATGGCTGTAGCCTTCATGGCTTGCACCATGTTTACCTTGCAAGTCCGTGCAGTGACTTCCCTTTAACTTGATATTTAATTTGAGCCAATAAATTTTCATTATGGGTGCTGTATTTTCATCTTTGCTAGGCGCCTTGAGATAGCGCCCTCTAGTGTTAAGCAGTTAGAGCGCCTCTTGAGATGTTCCAGCTGCTGCACGACCTTGACAGGAAGGTGACCTCTGCTACGGGGTGAGAGGTCACTGTAGGATTGCTGGGATCGGTATGCTACGTTAGCAAAGGCAGTCACTGCTCAGCAACGGAACAGGGAGGGGGGTATGGCAGCATGGTTCAATCACGTGAGGTGAGTGAAAATCTCACACCATGCGACTGAACACAAGTCATGCAGTTGCTTGCCTCCACAGCTGAGGAAGTCTGCCGGATGGCGGTTGAAAGCTCCTGAGTGGAAGACTTCTTTTGTTGGAGAGACATCAGTGAAAAAGTTTATCATGGGCGCGTTGCTTACGCTAGGTATCTTTCTCGAGGGCAAGCCGAGGGCAAGCCGAGGGCGAAGCAAGCATCGAAAGACGTCTAAAAAACGGCCAATAATTGACTGGCGAGGGTGAAGTCCTGGCGCGAGAGTCGGTGAAGAAGTTGCCAATAGAAGAATTAACTGACGATACTTTCTCTCTGTCTCTCTCTCTCTCTCTCTCTCTCTCTCTCTCTCTCTCTCTCTCTCTCTCTCTCTCTCTCTCTCTCTCTCTCTCTCTCTCTCTCTCTCTCTCTCTCTCTCTCTGGGGCTACTATGTGGAACACACTATCCAATTCTCTTAAAATTGCGAAATCTTTAGAGAAATTTAGATTGGAACTACACACGTTTCTTATGCAGTCATCCTAGATACTTCACCTTATTCTTAATTCACGTTGTGATTATTTTCAACGTGGTATTTCGTTACCATGAATTGATTGTAACCTGTGTTATTGTGTGAATTTGGTGTGGGATAGAGGGTGGGTGGGTGGGTAGGGATGTGGGATGGGATTGGATTTGTTTGTTTGTTTTCTTGTTTTAACAAGGGCCGGATGTAAGATAAGCACGTATGTCTAATTCATATATTTCCCTTGAAAAATAAAGTTTAATCAATTAATCATTCAATCTCTCTGTATCTCTCTTTCTTTCTCTGTCTCTGTCTCTGTCTCTCTCTCTCTCTCTCTCTTTCTCTCTCTCTCTCTCTCTCTTTCTCTCAGCCACTCATTCCTTCTTCACACTCTGCTTTTCTGCCTCCTTTTTCCCATTCTGTTTTCTGCATTCTAAATCTCACAGTTTGTCCTCAGATCATTCTGCTCTTCGTTTTGTAGCTTCTCCACTCCATTCACCTCTAGTACGCTTTTCCTTCATGGTACTCCCCTCCTTCCTTCCACAGTAGCACTGCTCCACTCCATTCATGTCTAGTACGCTTTTCCTTCATGGTACTCCCCTCCTTCCTTCCACAGTAGCACTGCTCCACTCCATTCACCTCTAGTACGCTTTTCCTTCATGGTACTCCCCTCCTTCCTTCCACAGTAGCACTGCTCCACTCCATTCATGTCTAGTACGCTTTTCCTTCATGGTACTTCCTTCCTTCCTTCCACAGTAGCACTGCTCCACTCCATTCATCTCTAGTACGCTTTTCCTTCATGGTACTCCCCTCCTTCCTTCCACAGTAGCACTGCTCCACTCCATTCATGTCTAGTACGCTTTTCCTTCATGGTACTTCCTTCCTTCCTTCCACAGTAGCACTGCTCCACTCCATTCATCTCTAGTACGCTTTTCCTTCATGGTACTCCCCTCCTTCCTTCCACAGTAGCACTGCTCTTCTCCATTCATGTCTAGTACGCTTTTCCTTCATGGTACTCCCCTCCTTCCTTCCACAGTAGCACTGTTTGTCCCAACACAACTGCCGGGATTTAGGCCTACTGGGCTCCAGGAGGATACGTCTCAGTTTAGTATCAACGCTCGGACCGGTCCGTCAAGTGTCCTCTTTTTGCCCAGACTCGTCGGGATCCGATCATCACTGTCATACTCATATATTTTGCTAGGCTTTTGCTGGTACGATTGGACAACCCTAGCATTGCTAGACTCCAAACCGCATGGCGACGAGCACAATTACCTTGGTACAAAGACCTGCCTCACTCAGCTGAGGGCAGAGCGGCATGTACTCGCGGACTTTGCGTTGGTAGCAGATGTCGGTCGAAGGGGTTGGATACTTCAATGATGAAGGCCACTGATGTACTGTGGTCTATGAAACACAAGTCTGGCTTCCTTGTATCCAATTACCCTCCGCCCATGGAGACTCTTTGGCATGGAATAAGAACGCGATTTGGAAAGGCATACAACCCAAGAAACTTTGATATAACTTCTTCTAACTCTAACCAGCTCTAACAATTTTGTAGTCAGTAGCCTTACATAGCCTGCGACGGATGACGGGTCCTACAATACACGTTCCATTTCCTCCCGCAGACACTGACGGTAAACATTGCCCAGTCCTCCACGAGTGGCATTGTCCCAGGTCCGCGGCTCTGTGATGATGAGAAGCTTGGAGAAAGGGCAGTCACAGAAACGGCCTCAGCACCAGAGGGCCTTCCGTTATTGCATTTGCTGGGCGTCCAATTTGGGAAACAGAACCCAATCTCGCCCGAGTCACACGGGAGGCTCGTTCAGGAGGTCAAGTGCTTGCAAGCGCTTGCTGCGCTCGCCTCCTGAACAGAAGGTATTGTGTGAGCAGAGAACGCTGCTCCAGTCTGTACTACTGCTACTACTACTACTGCTGCTGCTACTACTGCTGCTACTACTACTACTGCTACTACTACTGCTGCTGCTACTACTGCTACTTCTACTACTGCTGCTACTACTACTACTACTACTACTACTACTACTGCTACTACTACAACTACTACTACTACTACTACTACTACAACTACTGCTACTACTACTACTGCTGCTACTACTGCTGCTGCTGCTTCTACTGCTGCTGCTGCTTCTACTACTACTACTACTACTACTACTACTGCTACTACTACAACTACTGCTACTACTACTACTGCTGCTACTACTGCTGCTGCTGCTTCTACTGCTGCTACTACTACTGCTGCTGCTACTACTGCTGCTACTACTGCTGCTGCTACTACTACTGCTGCTACTACTACTGCTGCTGCTTCTACTACTGCCACTACTACTGCTGCTGCTCCTACTGCCACTACTACTGCTGCTGCTACTACTACTGCTGCTACTACTACTGCTGCTGCTTCTACTACTGCCACTACTACTGCTGCTGCTCCTACTGCCACTACTACTGCTGCTGCTACTACTGCTGCTGCTTCTACTACTACTGCTACTACTACTGCTGCTGC
>JAWQFJ010004980.1:0-10933 GCA_034096865.1 Theodoxus fluviatilis
CACTGTCTGTCCTTCCTCATCTCCCATCTACTGTCTGTCCTTTCTCATCTCCCATCTGTCCATCCACTGTCTGTCCTTCCTCATCTCCCATCTACTGTCTGTCCTTCCTCATCTCCCATCTGTCCATCCACTGTCTGTCCTTCCTCATCTCCCATCTACTGTCTGTCCTTCCTCACCTCTCATCTGTCCATCCACTGTCTGTCCTTCCTCATGTCCCATCTGTCCATCTACTGTCTGTCCTTCCTCATCTCCCATCTGTCCATCCACTGTCTGTCCTTCCTCACCTCCCATCTGTCCATCCACTGTCTGTCCTTTCTCATCTCCCATCTACTGTCTGTCCTTCCTCACCTCCCATCTGTCCATCCACTGTCTGTTCTTCCTCATCTCCCATCTGTCCATCCACTGTCTGTCCTTTCTCATCTCCCATCTACTGTCTGTCCTTCCTCATCTCCCATCTGTCCATCTACTGTCTGTCCTTCCTCATCTCCCATCTGTCCATCTACTGTCTGTCCTTCCTCATCTCCCATCTACTGTCTGTCCTTCCTCACCTCCCATCTACTGTCTGTCCTTCCTCATCTCCCATCTACTGTCTGTCCTTCCTCATCTCCCATCTACTGTCTGTCCTTCCTCATCTCCCATCCACTGTCTGTCCTTCATCATCCCCCATCTGTCCATCCACTGTCTGTCCTTCCTCATCTCCCATCTGTCCATCCACTGTCTGTCCTTCCTCATCTCCCATCTACTGTCTGTCCTTCCTCATCCCCCATCTGTCCATCCACTGTCTGTCCTTCCTCATCTCCCATCTGTCCATCCACTGTCTGTCCTTCCTCATCCCCCATCTGTCCATCCACTGTCTGTCCTTCCTCATCTCCCATCTGTCCATCTACTGTCTGTCCTTCCTCATCTCCCATCTACTGTCTGTCCTTCCTCACCTCCCATCTACTGTCTGTCCTTCCTCATCTCCCATCTACTGTCTGTCCTTCCTCATCTCCCATCTACTGTCTGTCCTTCCTCACCTCCCATCTACTGTCTGTCCTTCCTCATCTCCCATCTGTCCATCTACTGTCTGTCCTTCCTCATCTCCCATCTACTGTCTGTCCTTCCTCATCTCCCATCTAC
The DNA here is from genome assembly GCA_034096865.1 of Theodoxus fluviatilis. Taxonomy (NCBI): domain Eukaryota; kingdom Metazoa; phylum Mollusca; class Gastropoda; order Cycloneritida; family Neritidae; genus Theodoxus; species Theodoxus fluviatilis. Next base: position 1,120 of record JAWQFJ010004980.1, read on the forward strand.
TGTCTGTCCTTCCTCACCTCCCATCTACTGTCTGTCCTTCCTCATCTCCCATCTACTGTCTGTCCTTCCTCATCTCCCATCTGTCCATCTACTGTCTGTCCTTCCTCATCTCCCATCTACTGTCTGTCCTTCCTCATCTCCCATCTACTGTCTGTCCTTCCTCATCCCCCATCTGTCCATCCACTGTCTGTCCTTCCTCATCCCCCATCTTCTGTCTGTCCTTCCTCATCTCCCATCTACTGTCTGTCCTTCCTCATCTCCCATCTACTGTCTGTCCTTCCTCATCCCCCATCTGTCCATCCACTGTCTGTCCTTCCTCATCTCCCATCTACTGTCTGTCCTTCCTCATCCCCCATCTGTCCATCCACTGTCTGTCCTTCCTCATCTCCCATCTACTGTCTGTCCTTCCTCATCTCCCATCTACTGTCTGTCCTTCCTCATCTCCCATCTACTGTCTGTCCTTCCTCATCTCCCATCTGTCCATCCACTGTCTGTCCTTCCTCATCTCCCATCTACTGTCTGTCCTTCCTCATCCCCCATCTGTCCATCCACTGTCTGTCCTTCCTCATCCCCCATCTGTCCATCCACTGTCTGTCCTTCCTCATCTCCCATCTACTGTCTGTCCTTCCTCATCCCCCATCTGTCCATCCACTGTCTGTCCTTCCTCATCCCCCATCTGTCCATCCACTGTCTGTCCTTCCTCATCTCCCATCTGTCCATCTACTGTCTGTCCTTCCTCATCTCCCATCTGTCCATCTACTGTCTGTCCTTCCTCATCTCCCATCTACTGTCTGTCCTTCCTCATCTCCCATCTGTCCATCCACTGTCTGTCCTTCCTCATCTCCCATCTACTGTCTGTCCTTCCTCATCTCCCATCTGTCCATCCACTGTCTGTCCTTCCTCATCTCCCATCTACTGTCTGTCCTTCCTCATCTCCCATCTGTCCATCCACTGTCTGTCCTTCCTCATCTCCCATCTGTCCATCCACTGTCTGTCCTTCCTCATCTCCTATCTGTCCATCCACTGTCTGTCCTTCCTCATCTCCCATCTGTCCATCCACTGTCTGTCCTTTCTCATCTGCCATCTGTCCATCCACTGTCTGTCCTTCCTCATCTCCCATCTGTCCATCCACTGTCTGTCCTTCCTCATCTCCCATCCACTGTCTGTCCTTCCTCATCTCCCATCTGTCCTTCCACTGTCTGTCCTTCCTCATCTCCCATCTGTCCATCCACTGTCTGTCCTTCCTCACCTCCCATCTGTCCATCCACTGTCTGTCCTTCCTCATCTCCCATCTGTCCTTCCACTGTCTGTCCTTCCTCATCTCCCATCTGTCCATCCACTGTCTGTCCTTCCTCATCTCCCATCTGTCCATCCACTGTCTGTCCTTCCTCACCTCCCATCCACTGTCTGTCCTTCCTCATCTCCCATCCACTGTCTGTCCTTCCTCATCTCCCATCTGTCCATCCACTGTCTGTCCTTCCTCATCTCCCATCTGTCCATCCACTGTCTGTCCTTCCTCATCTCCCATCCACTGTCTGTCCTTCCTCATCTCCCATCTGTCCATCCACTGTCTGTCCTTCCTCATCTCCCATCTACTGTCTGTCCTTCCTCATCTCCCATCTCACTGTCTGTCCTTCCTCATCTCCCATCCACTGTCTGTCCTTCCTCATCTCCCATCTACTGTCTGTCCTTCCTCATCTCCCATCTACTGTCTGTCCTTCCTCATCTCCCATCTGTCCATCCACTGTCTGTCCTTCCTCATCTCCCATCTGTCCATCCACTGTCTGTCCTTCCTCATCTCCCATCTACTGTCTGTCCTTCCTCATCTCCCATCTGTCCATCCACTGTCTGTCCTTCCTCATCTCCCATCTGTCTTTCCACTGTCTGTCCTTCCTCATCTCCCATCTGTCCATCCACTGTCTGTCCTTCCTCATCTCCCATCTACTGTCTGTCCTTCCTCATCTCCCATCTGTCCATCACTGTCTGTCCTTCCTCATCTCCCATCTACTGTCTGTCCTTCCTCATCTCCCATCTGTCCATCCACTGTCTGTCCTTCCTCATCTCCCATCTACTGTCTGTCCTTCCTCATCTCCCATCTACTGTCTGTCCTTCCTCATCTCCCATCTGTCCATCCACTGTCTGTCCTTCCTCATCTCCCATCTACTGTCTGTCCTTCCTCACCTCCCATCTGTCCATCCACTGTCTGTCCTTCCTCATCTCCCATCTGTCCATCCACTGTCTGTCCTTCCTCATCTCCCATCTACTGTCTGTCCTTCCTCATCTCCCATCTGTCCATCCACTGTCTGTCCTTCCTCATCTCCCATCTACTGTCTGTCCTTCCTCATCTCCCATCTCACTGTCTGTCCTTCCTCATCTCCCATCTCCACTGTCTGTCCTTCCTCATCTCCCATCTACTGTCTGTCCTTCCTCATCTCCCATCTACTGTCTGTCCTTCCTCATCTCCCATCTGTCCATCCACTGTCTGTCCTTCCTCATCTCCCATCTACTGTCTGTCCTTCCTCATCTCCCATCTACTGTCTGTCCTTCCTCATCTCCCATCTACTGTCTGTCCTTCCTCATCTCCCATCTACTGTCTGTCCTTCCTCATCCCCCATCTGTCCATCCACTGTCTGTCCTTCCTCATCTCCCATCTACTGTCTGTCCTTCCTCATCTCCCATCTGTCCATCCACTGTCTGTCCTTCCTCATCTCCCATCTGTCCATCCACTGTCTGTCCTTCCTCATCTCCCATCTGTCCATCTACTGTCTGTCCTTCCTCATCTCCCATCTGTCCATCCACTGTCTGTCCTTCCTCATCTCCCATCTACTGTCTGTCCTTCCTCATCTCCCATCTGTCCATCCACTGTCTGTCCTTCCTCATCTCCCATCTGTCCATCCACTGTCTGTCCTTCCTCATCTCCCATCTGTCCATCCACTGTCTGTCCTTCCTCATCTCCCATCTGTCCATCCACTGTCTGTCCTTCCTCATCTCCCATCTGTCCATCCACTGTCTGTCCTTCCTCATCTCCCATCTGTCCATCCACTGTCTGTCCTTCCTCATCTCCCATCTGTCCATCCACTGTCTGTCCTTCCTCATCTCCCATCTACTGTCTGTCCTTCCTCATCTCCCATCTGTCCATCCACTGTCTGTCCTTCCTCATCTCCCATCTGTCCTCCACTGTCTGTCCTTCCTCATCTCCCATCTGTCCATCCACTGTCTGTCCTTCCTCATCTCCCATCTGTCCATCCACTGTCTGTCCTTCCTCATCTCCCATCTGTCCATCCACTGTCTGTCCTTCCTCATCTCCCATCTGTCCATCCACTGTCTGTCCTTCCTCATCTCCCATCTGTCCATCCACTGTCTGTCCTTCCTCACCTCCCATCCACTGTCTGTCCTTCCTCATCTCCCATCCACTGTCTGTCCTTCCTCATCTCCCATCTGTCCATCCACTGTCTGTCCTTCCTCATCTCCCATCTGTCCATCCACTGTCTGTCCTTCCTCACCTCCCATCTGTCCATCCACTGTCTGTCCTTCCTCATCTCCCATCTGTCCATCCACTGTCTGTCCTTCCTCATCTCCCATCTGTCCATCCACTGTCTGTCCTTCCTCATCTCCCATCTGTCCATCCACTGTCTGTCCTTCCTCACCTCCCATCCACTGTCTGTCCTTCCTCATCTCCCATCCACTGTCTGTCCTTCCTCATCTCCCATCTGTCCATCCACTGTCTGTCCTTCCTCATCTCCCATCTGTCCATCCACTGTCTGTCCTTCCTCACCTCCCATCCACTGTCTGTCCTTCCTCACCTCCCATCCACTGTCTGTCCTTCCTCATCTCCCATCCACTGTCTGTCCTTCCTCACCTCCCATCTGTCCTTCCACTGTCTGTCCTTCCTCATCTCCCATCCACTGTCTGTCCTTCCTCATCTCCCATCTGTCCATCCACTGTCTGTCCTTCCTCACCTCCCATCTGTCCATCCACTGTCTGTCCTTCCTCACCTCCCATCTGTCCATCCACTGTCTGTCCTTCCTCACCTCCCATCTACTGTCTGTCCTTCCTCACCTCCCATCTGTCCATCCACTGTCTGTCCTTCCTCATCTCCCATCTGTCCATCCACTGTCTGTCCTTCCTCACCTCCCATCTGTCCATCCACTGTCTGTCCTTCCTCACCTCCCATCTACTGTCTGTCCTTCCTCACCTCCCATCTGTCCATCCACTGTCTGTCCTTCCTCACCTCCCATCTACTGTCTGTCCTTCCTCACCTCCCATCTGTCCATCCACTGTCTGTCCTTCCTCATCTCCCATCTACTGTCTGTCCTTCCTCACCTCCCATCTGTCCATCCACTGTCTGTCCTTCCTCATCTCCCATCTGTCCATCCACTGTCTGTCCTTCCTCATCTCCCATCTACTGTCTGTCCTTCCTCACCTCCCATCTGTCCATCCACTGTCTGTCCTTCCTCATCTCCCATCTACTGTCTGTCCTTCCTCACCTCCCATCTGTCCATCCACTGTCTGTCCTTCCTCACCTCCCATCTACTGTCTGTCCTTCCTCACCTCCCATCTGTCCATCCACTGTCTGTCCTTCCTCACCTCCCATCTGTCCATCCACTGTCTGTCCTTCCTCACCTCCCATCTGTCTTTCCACTGTCTGTCCTTCCTCATCTCCCGTCTGTCCATCCACTGTCTGTCCTTCCTCATCTCCCATCTGTCCATCCACTGTCTGTCCTTCCTCATCTCCCATCTGTCCATCCACTGTCTGTCCTTCCTCATCTCCCATCTACTGTCTGTCCTTCCTCATCTCCCATCTGTCCATCCACTGTCTGTCCTTCCTCACCTCCCATCTGTCTTTCCACTGTCTGTCCTTCCTCATCTCCCATCTGTCCATCCACTGTCTGTCCTTTCTCATCTCCCATCTACTGTCTGTCCTTCCTCATCTCCCATCTGTCCATCCACTGTCTGTCCTTCCTCATCTCCCATCTACTGTCTGTCCTTCCTCATCTCCCATCTGTCCATCCACTGTCTGTCCTTCCTCACCTCCCATCTGTCCATCCACTGTCTGTCCTTCCTCATCTCCCATCTGTCCATCCACTGTCTGTCCTTTCTCATCTCCCATTTTCTGTCTGTCCTTCCTCACCTCCCATCTGTCCATCCACTGTCTGTCCTTCCTCACCTCCCATCTGTCTTTCCACTGTCTGTCCTTCCTCATCTCCCATCTACTGTCTGTCCTTTCTCATCTCCCATCTGTCCATCCACTGTCTGTCCTTCCTCATCTCCCATCTACTGTCTGTCCTTCCTCATCTCCCATCTGTCCATCCACTGTCTGTCCTTCCTCATCTCCCATCCACTGTCTGTCCTTCCTCATCTCCCATCTGTCCATCCACTGTCTGTCCTTCCTCATCTCCCATCTACTGTCTGTCCTTCCTCATCTCCCATCTGTCCATCCACTGTCTGTCCTTCCTCATGTCCCATCTGTCCATCTACTGTCTGTCCTTCCTCATCTCCCATCTGTCCATCCACTGTCTGTCCTTCCTCACCTCCCATCTGTCCATCCACTGTCTGTCCTTCCTCATCTCCCATCTACTGTCTGTCCTTCCTCACCTCCCATCTGTCCATCCACTGTCTGTCCTTCCTCATCTCCCATCTGTCCATCCACTGTCTGTCCTTCCTCATCTCCCATCTACTGTCTGTCCTTCCTCATCTCCCATCTGTCCATCTACTGTCTGTCCTTCCTCATCTCCCATCTACTGTCTGTCCTTCCTCATCTCCCATCTACTGTCTGTCCTTCCTCATCTCCCATCTGTCCATCTACTGTCTGTCCTTCCTCATCTCCCATCTACTGTCTGTCCTTCCTCATCTCCCATCTACTGTCTGTCCTTCCTCATCTCCCATCTGTCCATCCACTGTCTGTCCTTCCTCATCTCCCATCCACTGTCTGTCCTTCCTCATCTCCCATCTGTCCATCCACTGTCTGTCCTTCCTCATCTCCCATCTACTGTCTGTCCTTCCTCATCTCCCATCTACTGTCTGTCCTTCCTCATCTCCCATCTGTCCATCCACTGTCTGTCCTTCCTCATCTCCCATCTACTGTCTGTCCTTCCTCATCTCCCATCTGTCCATCCACTGTCTGTCCTTCCTCATCTCCCATCTGTCCATCACTGTCTGTCCTTCCTCATCTCCCATCTGTCCATCATCTGTCTGTCCTTCCTCATCTCCCATCTGTCCATCCACTGTCTGTCCTTCCTCATCTCCCATCTACTGTCTGTCCTTCCTCATCTCCCATCTGTCCATCCACTGTCTGTCCTTCCTCATCTCCCATCTGTCTCACTGTCTGTCCTTCCTCATCTCCCATCTGTCCATCCACTGTCTGTCCTTCCTCATCTCCCATCTACTGTCTGTCCTTCCTCATCTCCCATCTGTCCATCCACTGTCTGTCCTTCCTCATCTCCCATCTGTCCATCTACTGTCTGTCCTTCCTCATCTCCCATCTGTCCATCCACTGTCTGTCCTTCCTCACCTCCCATCTGTCCATCCACTGTCTGTCCTTCCTCATCTCCCATCTACTGTCTGTCCTTCCTCATCTCCCATCTGTCCATCCACTGTCTGTCCTTCCTCATCTCCCATCTACTGTCTGTCCTTCCTCATCTCCCATCTGTCTTTCCACTGTCTGTCCTTCCTCATCTCCCATCTGTCCATCCACTGTCTGTCCTTCCTCATCTCCCATCTGTCCATCCACTGTCTGTCCTTCCTCATCTCCCATCTGTCCATCCACTGTCTGTCCTTCCTCATCTCCCATCTGTCCATCCACTGTCTGTCCTTCCTCATCTCCCATCTACTGTCTGTCCTTCCTCATCTCCCATCTGTCCATCCACTGTCTGTCCTTCCTCATCTCCCATGTCCATCCACTGTCTGTCTTTCCTCACCTCCCATCTGTCCATCTACTGTCTGTCCTTCCTCATCTCCCATCTGTCTTTCCACTGTCTGTCCTTCCTCATCCCCCATCTGTCTTTCCACTGTCTGTCCTTCCTCATCTCCCATGTCCATCCACTGTCTGTCCTTTCTCATCTCCCATCTACTGTCTGTCCTTCCTCATCTCCCATGTCCATCCACTGTCTGTCCTTTCTCATCTCCCATCCACTGTCTGTCCTTCCTCATCTCCCATGTCCATCCACTGTCTGTCCTTCCTCATCTCCCATGTCCATCCACTGTCTGTCTTTCCTCATCTCCCATCTGTCCATCCACTGTCTGTCCTTCCTCACCTCCCATCCACTGTCTGTCCTTCCTCATCTCCCATGTCCATCCACTGTCTGTCCTTTCTCATCTCCCATCTACTGTCTGTCCTTCCTCATCTCCCATCTGTCTTTCCACTGTCTGTCCTTCCTCATCCCCCATCTGTCTTTCCACTGTCTGTCCTTCCTCATCTCCCATGTCCATCCACTGTCTGTCTTTCCTCACCTCCCATCTGTCCATCCACTGTCTGTCTTTCCTCACCTCCCATCTGTCTTTCCACTGTCTGTCCTTCCTCATCCCCCATCTACTGTCTGTCCTTCCTCACCTCCCATCTGTCCATCCACTGTCTGTCCTTCCTCATCTCCCATCTACTGTCTGTCCTTCCTCATCTCCCATCTGTCCATCCACTGTCTGTCCTTCCTCATCTCCCATCTACTGTCTGTCCTTCCTCACCTCCCATCCACTGTCTGTCCTTCCTCACCTCCCATCCACTGTCTGTCCTTCCTCATCTCCCATCCACTGTCTGTCCTTCCTCATCTCCCATCTACTGTCTGTCCTTCCTCATCTCCCATCTGTCCATCCACTGTCTGTCCTTCCTCATCTCCCATCTACTGTCTGTCCTTCCTCACCTCCCATCTGTCCATCCACTGTCTGTCCTTCCTCATCTCCCATCTACTGTCTGTCCTTCCTCATCTCCCATCTGTCCATCCACTGTCTGTCCTTCCTCATCTCCCATCTACTGTCTGTCCTTCCTCATCTCCCATCCACTGTCTGTCCTTCCTCATCTCCCATCTGTCCATCTACTGTCTGTCCTTCCTCATCTCCCATCTGTCCATCTACTGTCTGTCCTTCCTCATCTCCCATCTGTCCATCTACTGTCTGTCCTTCCTCATCTCCCATCTGTCCATCCACTGTCTGTCCTTCCTCATCTCCCATCTACTGTCTGTCCTTCCTCATCTCCCATCTGTCCATCCACTGTCTGTCCTTCCTCACCTCCCATCTGTCCATCCACTGTCTGTCCTTCCTCATCTCCCATCTACTGTCTGTCCTTCCTCATCTCCCATCTGTCCATCCACTGTCTGTCCTTCCTCATCTCCCATCTGTCCATCCACTGTCTGTCCTTCCTCATCTCCCATCTACTGTCTGTCCTTCCTCATCTCCCATCTGTCCATCCACTGTCTGTCCTTCCTCACCTCCCATCTGTCCATCCACTGTCTGTCCTTCCTCATCTCCCATCTGTCCTTCCACTGTCTGTCCTTCCTCATCTCCCATCTGTCCATCCACTGTCTGTCCTTCCTCATCTCCCATCTGTCCATCCACTGTCTGTCCTTCCTCATCTCCCATCTGTCCATCCACTGTCTGTCCTTCCTCATCTCCCATCTACTGTCTGTCCTTCCTCATCTCCCATCTGTCCATCCACTGTCTGTCCTTCCTCACCTCCCATCTGTCTTCCACTGTCTGTCCTTCCTCATCTCCCATCTGTCCATCCACTGTCTGTCCTTCCTCATCTCCCATCTACTGTCTGTCCTTCCTCATCTCCCATCTGTCCATCCACTGTCTGTCCTTCCTCATCTCCCATCTCACTGTCTGTCCTTCCTCATCTCCCATCTGTCCATCCACTGTCTGTCCTTCCTCACCTCCCATCTGTCCATCCACTGTCTGTCCTTCCTCATCTCCCATCTGTCCATCCACTGTCTGTCCTTCCTCATCTCCCATCTACTGTCTGTCCTTCCTCACCTCCCATCTGTCCATCCACTGTCTGTCCTTCCTCACCTCCCATCTGTCTTTCCACTGTCTGTCCTTCCTCATCTCCCATCTACTGTCTGTCCTTCCTCATCTCCCATCTGTCCATCCACTGTCTGTCCTTCCTCATCTCCCATCTACTGTCTGTCCTTCCTCATCTCCCATCTGTCCATCCACTGTCTGTCCTTCCTCATCTCCCATCCCACTGTCTGTCCTTCCTCATCTCCCATCTACTGTCTGTCCTTCCTCATCTCCCATCTACTGTCTGTCCTTCCTCATCTCCCATCTGTCCATCCACTGTCTGTCCTTCCTCATCTCCCATCCTCTGTCTGTCCTTCCTCATCTCCCATCTGTCCATCCACTGTCTGTCCTTCCTCATCTCCCATCTGTCCATCCACTGTCTGTCCTTCCTCATCTCCCATCTACTGTCTGTCCTTCCTCATCTCCCATCTGTCCATCCACTGTCTGTCCTTCCTCATCTCCCATCTGTCCATCCACTGTCTGTCCTTCCTCATCTCCCATCTACTGTCTGTCCTTCCTCATCTCCCATCTGTCCATCTACTGTCTGTCCTTCCTCATCTCCCATCTACTGTCTGTCCTTCCTCATCTCCCATCTACTGTCTGTCCTTCCTCATCTCCCATCTGTCCATCCACTGTCTGTCCTTCCTCATCTCCCATCTACTGTCTGTCCTTCCTCATCTCCCATCTACTGTCTGTCCTTCCTCATCCCCCATCTGTCCATCCACTGTCTGTCCTTCCTCATCTCCCATCCACTGTCTGTCCTTCCTCATCCCCCATCTGTCCATCCACTGTCTGTCCTTCCTCATCTCCCATCTACTGTCTGTCC